>SEYY01024361.1:0-42500 GCA_009176605.1 Armadillidium nasatum | reverse complement strand
CTACAGAAAATCTCCTACAAACGACAATTTTTTATGTTGTTCAGGTAAACTGGATCGGAGGTTCGAGCCTCGATATTATATATATTTGTATACTTTGCAGTACATACGCGAGAACGAGGGACGAACCTCATTCCCTTAAGCCAGAGAAAAACTGACTTTACCCACTGAGCTACCGTGAATATATATATATATATATATTATATATTATATATATATATATATTATATATATATATATATATATATATATATATATATATATATATATATATATATATATATATATTATATATAATATATATATATATATATATATATATATATATATATATATATATATATATATATATATATATATATATATATATATATATATATATATATATATATATATATATATATATATATATATATATATATATATATATATATATATATATATATATATATATATATATATATATATATATATATTCACTTCTTAGTTCTTGAGCGCTTCGACCGGTGCTTGAAATCACAACTTCCAAATGGCAGGTCGGACATGGTCTCTATCGAACGTTTGAAACAGCTTTTGAACCTAATTCCACTTCGTCTACAGCATCTGTTCCTGCCATATCCTCTCCTACACCCTCGGAGTCTACATCTTACGCTTTTGCTTCTTCATCTGTTCCGTCATCCGCAGACCTTGCATCTTCCTCATCTGCTTCTTCATCCGCAGAATTTGCATCCTCTGCTTCTGGTACCTTTCCTGTGGATTCTGTCCCATCTCCTGTAGTGTCTCTTCCTCCTCCGTCAGCTTTTTCGGCTCCGGCCGGCACACTTGTAGTCCAGAGGGGGAGTCTTCGCTTGAAGACGGTTTCGTTTGCTCCAAAACCTTTCATAAGGTATTTTACAGTGACCGGGGACTAATATATAGGGGAATGTTTCCAACTAACAACACTCAAAAAAGAAATTAGTGAAGCAACTTTGTTACTTGCCCAAAAATCTTGCGAAAGAGTTCTACCTTACATAGTTCCTCTTCTTCTCTCTGTGAAAACATTCGTCATATTCTTAAATTTCGCTTGTTTTTGAAAAGCCGAAATTGATTATGATAGTGTTTTCTTCTCTAGACCTTGTTGCCATTCATATATTGCATTTCATCATTCATCGTGCTTTAATTGTGACAGTCGTTTTAAGAAATCCTCTTTCTCTTGCCGTTGCTCATATATGGTAGTGACGTCATATTTTTTGAATCACAACTATGGGAGAATTAGTGGGCCACGCATTTACTTTGTAATTACATAAGGATTTTATTCCCTTTTTCATTGTTTAAAATCGTGTCGTTCCTTCATTTATGTGACTTCGAAATAAGGTAAGCTTGATTTTTATTCATTGTATTTCTTTTGTATCAAATCCCAACCTCAAACACACACACACAAACACTATATATATATATATATATATATATATATATATATATATATATATATATATATTATATATATATATATATATATATATATATATATATAATATATATATATATATATATATAATAAAGCTAATAAGAAAATTATAACAGACTAATTGAAATTCTCTGATAGAGGGGGACCATGGCCCAAAAGAAAAATTTTCTAGTTATGCCTTTGGGTATATGTAGTGATATGGTAGACTACAATTCCTTTCATTATAGTTCTCAATGGATCGTTCCTTTCGCAACACAGAGGGTATTTCAATCCATTTTATTTTTTACTTTAATTTAAAGGCATGTCCAATAAGTATCTTACATTTTTATTTCACTTTCACTTTCGATTTCACTTTCACTTTCGCTTTGCACGTCTACACATCCTCTCTCTTTTTAAAACAATTATTAAATGGTAATGTACCTTGTATGTCGGAAACTCCGGAAGAAGAAGCATTCAGTGGCTTGTCATGATAAGTAGTCTTCGTTTTTCATTCACTTCTCCAACAGTTGTGACGTATCTTAATTTTAACTTTGCTGGATGCCACCTCAATTACTCTAGACAAATAGAAACTCCGTTATTTGATATCAAACTCTTATATGCTCCCAAATGCTACTTATATTTTCATCCAAAAAGTGATGTGCGTGCATTGTCTTATTGTGTTTCTAATTTGGAATCTTCAGAATCCTCTACCTTATAACTGATTTTTATGAATATTCACCAAATAAAAATACTAACAAGTCCTAAATCCCAAAATATAACTTATTCTCTCCTTTTTTCCATTCTACGAAATTATCATTATGGGTGATTTTAATATTAATCATCCTCCTTAGATAACCTCTTGATATAGAAATACAGCTGGTGAACTTGTCTTCACTGCAAAAATTGTCCTAATGAATCGTAGGGACAAGTGGCAAAAATGTCATTTATTAATCCATCTTCTAGTTTTAACTGTTTTATACAAAATTTGCCATGATATAATAAAAAATTTGATGAGCACACTGTCATTATTCGTCAAATTTCTTTATGATAACCCATATTTTAAAAAAATTTGAATAATAGAATGGAGTGGAAATTGTTAGGGCTCGACGTTGTCGAGACGTTTTGTTGACTTGGTTTTCTATTTTATACTTTCACCAATTATATACCCGTTCCACGTTTCTTTTAACTTCGACTGCTCTATCCGCCTCTTCTTGTCCCTCGGGGCATGGACACGGCTGGGCAGGAAGATATTACTATGGAATCTCACCACCAGGATGGCAATATGACATGCACTAGGTCCGTTTCTCCTCAAGACCCCAAAGTAGTAGTCCCGCAGGTACATATGAATACTCCCTCTCAATCATCCACTCACGTGGTTATTATTCAATCTACTGAAGGTAAGCATTTTTTCACAAACCCCGTGTTAAATTCCCGGTTTCTTTCCGAGTCTGTCTTTCACAAAAAAATTATCGATAGCTCTGTTAAAGT
Organism: Armadillidium nasatum; assembly: GCA_009176605.1. Classification (NCBI taxonomy): domain Eukaryota; kingdom Metazoa; phylum Arthropoda; class Malacostraca; order Isopoda; family Armadillidiidae; genus Armadillidium; species Armadillidium nasatum. Next base: position 39,589 of record SEYY01024361.1, on the reverse strand, counting down.
TCTTGGTAGTGGCCAGGCGATTCGTTTTGAAATTCCGTCATTGGATGATCTTTCTTTGTCCCTCACTGATATCACTACATTGGGAGGACACAAAGTACGATGTTTTGTACCTAGGTCAGGAGGCCAGGACTTGCATATCATTAACTATGGGAAAATTCACCCAGTCAGTCCAGACCTCACGGAAAAAGAGATCCTTGATAACTTGGGATTTATAGACAACACCTCTTCCAAAATCTTGGCAGTCACCAGATTGAAGGCGAAATCTGAAGGAGGCGAGCATGTTAATACTATGACTGTCCGTATCAAATTTAAAGGTCCACTCCCATCTAGGGTTTGTATAAACCAACACTCCTACCCCGTTCTTCCCTTTACACACTCTGTATTGAGATGTTTTACATGTTGGAGATTTGGTCATGGTCAACTTACATGTCGATCTAAAAGTCCGATGTTCAAACTGCAGTGGATTCCATTCGGCAAAGGGTTGCACTAACTCCCCATCCTGCTATTTTTGTAATGGCCCACATAAAATAACTTCTAAACAATGTCTGGTCTTTAAACAGGCATTAGAAATTCAGGCTTCACATCATGGACACACCTCAGGACCCCCATCTGCCCTCACGGAAGCCCTCCGGAAATTAAACCCTTCTCGCACTACTCAACTCCCTGCTCAACCTACATTGCCTGTACCAGCGAAACCACAAACATCTGCCCCAGTTCGCCCACGATATCAAAATACATCTATACCTTCAATTTCAACACAGAACTCCTTTGCCTTACTGAGTGATGAACATGACAGGCCACAAAGCCATGTTCTTACATACTCCCAGGCACTTGTAGCCAAACCTCCACCCTCTACACCCATACCTCCCCGGACTAACGCCAAAAGGAGAAGAGCCTCCGACTCCTCAATACAAGATGATTGGCCAACAGACTTTCAGATAGGTGAAATTAGAAATACTCAGGAGGATACCCCCCAGGCAAATGTCCTCCCACTAACCTCTCTAGGAGCCAGTATCCCACCCACTGTGCCTCAAGGGGCCTCTTCTTCTAATGCCCCCCTAGACCTCCCATTCTCACCAAATCTAAAGATTGGACATCTCAAGAACTTTTTGCTATTTTTACTCCGACTCTGTTCAAATTTCTCAATGCATATAGTACTGAACAATCCTTTTCCGCAGCATTTTTCCATATCATACCAGATCTTCTGGGACTTCTTCAACACTTCCTCCCCTCATAATGGCTTCATCATCCATAGTCCTATGGAATGCTAGATCCCTTTTTGGGAAACTGCCAGACCTTCAGAAACTATATTGCCAACACTCAACCACTGATAATAGGTATATGTGAAACTTGGCTACAGCAAAAGTATACACCAGTTGTACCAGGATACACCATACTCCAGAGGATCGGCCTAACAGAGGTGGTGGTGGGCTGGCTTTTCTTATTCGTACTACCATACCTCACTCTAAAATTGTTTTAAAGAAATTTGCCAGTGGTGTGTTGGAAGTCCTTGCTATAAAAATCCCTTTTAAAAATACATGGGCATCCATACTTTTGGCATATAATCCAAGCCGGAACCTAAAAACTGGTGAACTTACACATTACGTTAGCCAGTTACCTTCTCCCTCCCTAATCCTGGGAGATTTTAATGGACATCATACCTTCTGGGAACCCACCCTCCCCTCGCACCTAATCAATACAACTGGCAAAACCATCTTCTCTTTTCTAACACAGTCCTCAACACACAGCCTCATAACCCCTCCAGGTTTGGCCACGCATGTACAGAGCTATAATGGTGCCACTTCGACTCTGGATCTTGCATTTGGGGAAGAACCTTTTGGTTCCTGCCATATAAGTTTAGGACCATACATGGCAAGTGATCACTTACCTGTTGTCCTTCATCTTGAAGATACAATTCCTTCTCGCCCTCAGGCCTGCAGGATCAAGTGGAAATTCACAGATGATGGGGACACTTGGAATAAATTTGCTGCTCAAATTACTACTATCTATAATCCCTCCACATCACTGGATGAGCAAATAAACCATCTAACGGAGACCATGATTAATGTAGGTAAAGCTCATTTCAGTCTGACCAAGGGTGTTTTTGGTTTCAGAGTACAGTCCATTTGGTGGAATGACACCTGCAGGTCAGTTATACAAGATAGAAACAAAGCTTACAACAGATGGAGAAAATTCCCATCTGTCGAAAATGGGATCACTCACCGCAGACTATCTGCTATCTGTAAAAGAACCATTAAAAAAATTAAATATGAAGCCTGGAGGAAATTTAGACAACAACTCTCTTTCTCTACTCCTGCAAAAAGGGCCTGGAATCTTGTACACAAAATGTCGGGTAAATTTGTACCTCAAACTTTCCCCCTCACTACCAATGGACAACTGCTGCTAGATGATCTCAGCAAATCTGAACTCCTAGCCTTCTCACTTCCACGGGGTCTTCACTACCCCTGACCCTCTCAGACATAGGAATGACATTGTTGATGCCATTAATAGTGCCCAAACTGAACATTCTGGAATGCTTTCTCAACCTTTCACATTTTGTGAACTAGAGAAAGTAATGAAAAAGCTCTCCCCTGACAAAGCAGAAGGCCCAGATTTCCTTTCCAATAAGATGATTCTGCACCTGAACTCTTCTACTAAAACTACTTTACTATCCATTTATAATGAAAGCTGGAGGACTGGCCTTTTTCCCTACTTCATGGAAAACCTCTATGATACTTCCTTTCTTGAAGGGAAATAAAGATCCTAGTGATCCCTCCTCATATAGAGGGATTCATCTATTATCATGCCTAGGAAAAATCTATGAATCCATGGTATGTAATAGGCTTTACTGGTTCCTGGAGACAAACTCCCGTCTACATTCCAATCAATATGGTTTCAGAAAACAGAGAAGTACTATAGATTGCCTTCTCCACATGACACACCTAATCTCAGGTGCTTTTACCAACATAAACATTATGCTATGATCCTATTTCTTGACCTGAAAGCCGCTTTTGACAGTGCATCCCACTTAGGTATTCTATACAAGATACTTAAAACTGGTATCACAGGGGCCCCTCTATCATGGCTGCGTGACTTCTTAACATCCCGCTCTTTCCAGGTCCTAGTGGGCAACACAAAATCTTCTCCTCGAAACAGTAATAGAGGAGTTCCCCAAGGCTCCTGTTTCTGAGCCCTTTGCTTTTCTCTGTCCTTCTTAATGACATGCCCTCACCCCCATCAGTTGATGTCCTTATGTATGCTGATGACATAGCCTGCTGTGCTGTCGCTCCAACTTTGACTGCATGCCAAACCTCTCTGCAAAATGCTGCTACTGAAATATTCTCCTATCTCTCAGAATGGGGTCTTTCTGTCAATGCCGATAAATGTGCTCTGCAATGTTATACATTAAAAAAAATCCCATTTTTACCTTCCATTTCAATCAATAACACCTTGATCCCTTTACGCAGCTCCTATACCTATCTTGGACTAGTACTTGATGCCCCCACCTTAACATGGAAAAAACACATTCAATTACCTTGTCCAAGACTGCCTCAAACGTTTGGCCCTACTGAAGAGACTTGCTGGTGTTAAGTGGGGCTCCTCTCGGGAGAATCTTTTGCACTTGTATCAATCCTACATTCTGAGCAAAATCGATTATGGCTGTATTGTTTATGGATCTGCTGCCCCTACAACTCTAAAGAAGCTAGAAGATAATCCACACTACAGCCATGAGAATAATTCTGGGTGCTTTCCCCTCCACACCTACCCAAGCCCTCTATATTGAAACTGGACTTGCTCCCCTCAAACATAGGAGAAGCTGTCTCATGGCAAAAAAGCTCATCCTTACTAGCATCTGCTCCACCTGATCACCCACTTTATCAGATTTACTCAACCTACCTTGAAACACATCATATCACTCCTCGAAAAAGTAAACCTCCTTTTGTACAACAAGCTTCCTCCATTTTTTCCTCTATAAACACAGCTACCCCTCCTTTTATCTCAGCAAATCTTGTCTCACCCCTCCCACCCTCTATGGATCTCCTCTCTCACATCAATTGCACCCTCTCCCATGGTTGGAATAAGAAAGATTTAACTGAAGAAGAATGACAACTAGTTCTACTGACTATAAAAAATTCTTCAACTTTTTAAACTCCAAAATAGAACACATTCTTTCTTCTCCTTTCTCAGAAATCATCATTTTAGGTGATTTCAATGTTCACCACCGCCAATGGCTTTAATCTAGTTCTCATGATCCATCCATTGAACTCACCTACAACTTTTCTATCCAGAACAACCTTGAGCAGTTGGTGCAACTCCCTACCCATATCCCTGACCATCTTGGTGATGAACCCAATATACTTGAAATTTTCTTAACCTCTTATCCTTCTCCTTATACTGTTAAACTCTTTTCTCCTCTGGTTTCATCCGATAACCTTCATATCTCTTATCTTGCTCTTTCTTTTCCAGTCTTCCACAAGAATGACATCCGCCTTCAGCGAGGAGACTTTTCTGGCACTATGGTGCTGTTAACTGGTCTGACTTGCAGTTGTATTTCACAGATTTCCCATGGAATGGTAACTGCTTTCATGGCAGAGGTCCCTCATAGTGTGCTGAGCACATAACCAAGGTGATTCTCTGTGACATGAAGATGTACATTCCATGTTCTTTTCCTTTTACTAAACCTAACAAACCTTGGTTTAACTCTGCTTGTTCTTGCGCTATCCGATGCAGGGATACTGCCTTCAGAAAATTACTGTCATCTTCAAACTCCTGAAACTCATTCAGCTTATATTTCATCCCAGAATCATGCAAAATCTATTCTTTGAGATACCAAAACTTTTCTCCGCTGCAAATGAAATAATCTTTCTAGTTCCTCTTCTCTCGCCCTTTCTGGCATATTGCAAAAAAATGTCAACTCTAACTTTGCTTCTTCCTCTTTCCCTCCTCTAATTTCTTCTGATGGCACAACTGCCATTTTACCTTCTACTAAAGATGAACTCTTCGCTCAAACTTTTGCCTCTAACTCTACCTTAGACAATTCCAGAGCTACTCCTCCTCTTTCAACCCCCTCCAACTCATTTATGCCTAACTGTAATTTCTTCTATAATGTCCTTTTTGCTTTCTGAGCTTAACACTAAGAAGGCGTATAATCTTGAAGTTATTTATTCCACCTGTGGTTCTCAAAACTTGTGCTTCTGAGCTTAAACCCTTCCTTGGTAAACTATTTCTTCTCTGTCTCTCCATTTAGCTTGTGCCAAAGAAGGGGATCCCTCTCAACCCTCTATCGTCCTATTTCTTTAACCTCTGTTCTTTCTAAAGTTTTCAAATCTATCCTTAACAGGAATATTTGGAAACCTTAATTCTTCTAATTTTTTCTCTGATCGCCAGTATGGCTTTCATAAAGAACTTTCTACTGGTGATCTTTTTCCTACTTTCTGACTCTTAGTTCTCTGCTCTTCGGGGTTTTGGTGAGTCGCTGTGGCGCTAGACATATTGAAAACCTTTAATAGAATCTGGCATAAACCTTTGATTTCCAAACTTCCCTCTTTTGGAATCTATCCTCCTCTCTGTGACCTTCTCTCTAATTTCCTTTCTGGTCATTCTGTAGCAGCTGTTGTAGACGGCTACCATTCTTCCTTTAAATCTATAAATAGTGGTGTTCCTCAAGGATCTGTCCTATCCCCAACTCTTTCTAATTTTCTTCAATGATCTTCTCTATATTACTTTGTTTCTTATACACTCCTGTGCGGATGACTCCACCCTTCATTACTCCTTTCAGTTTGAAAGATGTCCTTTCCAACAGCAGTAGATTCAAGAAGGATGACCTTGGAGCAACTATCCTCTGATCTTTCTCGTATTTCAAATTGGGGCAGAGAAAACATGGTTGTTTTCAATTCCTCAAAATCTTAATTCCTCCAACTTTCTACTTAACACAACCTTCCACACAACTATGACATGTTTGGAAAAACTCAAACCTTAATCTGTTCTCAGTATTCTGTGTTTCTTTTCTTGTGATCTTTCTTGGAAAGATCACATTACTTCTCCTTCTAAACAAGCTTCTAAGAGGTTGGGTGTTCTGAGACACCTTTGTGGTTTTTTTATGTCACCCCAGTTGCTTGCTCTTTATAAGAGTGTTGTTCACTCCTGTATGGAGTATGCCTCACACATCTGGGGTGGTTTCACATATACAGCTCTTCTCAAAAAGGTGGAGGCTAGGGATTTTCATCTTATTAACTCTCCAATCTCTTTCTTCCCATTGAATTGTTGCATCACTATCTCTATACTATTGCTATTACAATGGATGTTGCTTTTCTGAACTTTCACATCGCCTACCTCCTCCATTGAGAAGGGCTCGTTCGACAAGACTTTCTACAAAGTCTCTTCCTTTCTCTGCCCAACTCTCCGACCCCAGACTTAACTGCTATGTTCAATCTTACATGTAGTCTACTGGTAAAGTCTGGAACACACTCCCTTTATCTGTTTTTCCAACTTCCTTTGACTTGCACACTTTTTTTTTAAACGCTGTGTATCAGGTCACGCCAGCCATTAGCGACCAGATTCCGAATGTTCACCAACTCTGATGGATATGGGTAGGCCTCTGGCCTTTGCCCACCAGAAGAGACATAAAAAAAATATATACCTATATATATTTGCTGAACTCCTAAGTACTAAATGTGAAAATCTGTCAATATATATGGATGAATAAAAAATACATAACCCTTCATCCACTTTCTTTGCATTATACATTCCTACCTTTCAACTAGCTCAATCTTGGAAGCTTTCTGGTGCTCATTCTTAAGTTTTTGCTGAATTCTTTGCAATCCATAAAGCTTTACTTTTCTGTGTTCAGTTCCTCATGCCTCAGAAAATAGTCATTTTTACTGATTCTTGTGTTGCACTGTCACTTATCACCACCAGATATCTCAAACATCTTAGGATACTATCTATAATACACAAGACCCTTACGAATCTAACAACAACCTTAGGCTGGACTATTCTTTTCCAATGGACCCCTTCACATTATAGGAATACTGAGAAATGAGATTGCATATAGAGCTGCCAAATTGGCACACTCCCATCTTAATATGGAGGATTTCCCTCTTGAGAGTGTAGAATATTATACAGAAACCAAGCAGTTGCTAAATTTCCACCAGAATTATGAACTCAATACATTCCTAGAAACTCATAGTCTGGGTCTGTTATACTCACAAGACTCCCACAGTCTCTCAATCCTAAATGTGATCGCAGACTAGCCACTGCTATCTTCCGACGGGAGATCTTCCAGATGGGACACTGTTGCTTAAACTCATCTCCATTGCCTCAGAATGTCAGATACTGATATTTGTCCCTCTTGCAAGAACAGTCCTGAAACTGACACACTTCCTGTTAAATTGTTCTGCCTATTGTGTTCAAATCTGAGTGGCCTGGGTTTCTCAACTTTCTCCATTCCAACTATCCTGGTGGTCAGGGCATTCCATCTAAACGATTTCCAAAAATATTAACATGCTTGAAGAGGTATACATACTCCACTTCCCAAATCAACAGAATATAATTACTGACTTACTGACCAAGACTCTTTGATGACTTCACTATGGTCAAGAAAGACAGACACATCACTTCAAAATCAAGACACTGTTGAGAGTAAGAGACCTTTTTCATCAAGATACAGATACAGTGGATGCATCAGCTCAATTAGCACATAATCATCAGGGAATTTGCATTTTTCCTTTTGAAAACAGTGAAATAATGTCATTGGAGTTCCTTGCAGGAGGAAATAAAGAGGGATCAACATGATTTCTTGAGTTCCCATCCCTTTGGACAGTTCTACATGGACCCTATTTGTGCTTCCTTACATACACTAAATAGAAGGCTAGAAACTGCTATCCATAGGTTAAGAATTGGATACACAGGATTAAATAGTCATCTTCATAGACTTTAAATTGACTCAGTCACCTCTCTGCTCTGCTTGCCCATATCAATGAAACTGTCAAACATTTTTTGCTACATTGCCCACAATACTTAACTGCACAATCTGTACTTCAAGAGAAATTGAGAGATTTGGGTGTATCAAACCTGACTCAACTATCTATTAATAATATTAATAAAAATGAGAGACAAAGAGTTTTGTATTATATTCAAAAATTCCTGATTCAGACAGGAAATCTTTATAGGTTGTAATAAAGTACTGAAATTTTTATATTTAATTAAGATTGTAGCACATTTATTATTTCTTTATTTTTGTAACAAAATTATTAATTTTTTACCCTCTATTCTTTTCATAAATTTGCAATAACATTTATATATAATATGTAATATTAAATAAAAAATGTAAAAATATTTGCTAAGAATTTAAGAAAATAGGGGACTTATTTTTTTTTTTTTACATGTTGCCACCACTCACAGGCAGAGCCTTTTTCAAGGAGGGGGCATAATTACGGGAAAAAAAAACATCTAATTCCGAACCTAACGTAGATCCCTCAGGTGGGTGCAGACAGAAGATTTAAAGAGAGGTAGGTTAAATACAGCAGGGAAAACAGATGAAGGAAGGGTGTTCCACAGAACAGAGGTGGCTGGAAAGGAGGAGGTACCACAATGTGCAAGTCTAGAGTTTGCCAAGCGCTCACAAAATTCATGTGCAAGCAAGGCACCCCTTGTGCAGCGAGGGCAATGCAATGGTGGAGGAATGCGAGAGGTCAACTCTTGAGCACCTGCTGTTGTAGTAACTATAGAAAAGAGAGAGAGTGCCAATGTCATGTCGCAGAGAAAGAGAGTCAAGGGAGTATGATAGTAATGGACAGTTTATTAGTCTCAGCCTTAGACTCAACCTTATCCAAAAGAAGGGTGGATCCAGAACCACCCCAAATGTGAAAACAGTACTCCATACAAGGATGGATAAGACCATTATATAGTTGGAGTAACTGTTCAAAAGAAAAAAATTCAGCAACCTGAACAGAACCCCCAGCTTTTTATAGGCCACCTTAGCAACCATTGTGATACGAGTTTCCAAGATAACTTATTTATGTTGTTCACAGGTGAGACTGGAGAACCATTGAAGGAGATAGGAGAGTTGGGAGGTGTTTTTGAGAGAGAGATGTGAAGAAGTTGAATTTCAAAAGGTTGCGGTGACCCCACCAGGAAATCTCATCCAGATCAGAAAGAATGTAAGCAAAAAGTTGAAGATGAGAAGCAACTCTAGAGGCAATATAGGGAGCAGAATTGAAATAAATAGAAGAATGGAGAGTTGAGTTGTCGGCATAAGAATGAATAAAGTTTGAAGTACAGCTAAGGAGGTTGTTGATGAAAGTAAGAAAAAAGTATAAAGAACAGAGCCCTGAGGAACACCACAATTAATAGGGAAAGAAGAAGAAGTTGCTCCGTCAACAAGGGCTGAAATGGAGCGATTTGAGAGGAAACTAGATATGAGTAAGCAAAGAGAAGAAGGAAACCCAAAGGAAGAGTGCTTAGAGAGCAGCAACGAATGCCATACCCGGTCAGAAGTCTTGGATAATTATGTCAAGCGCCACCACACAAGACTCCCCGTAGTCCCTAAGGGCAGAAGACCATAGATTAGTAAGATAAGAAAGTATATCACCAGTAGACCTTGAACAACGAAAGCCATACTGGTGATCTGAGAGAACGGAGTGAGATTCCAAATGGTCAAGGAAATGAGAGTTGAGGAGAGTTTCAAAGACTTTAGATAGAATACATGTAAGAGCAATAGGGCGATAGTTAGAAGGTTCTGAATGGCTTCCTTTTTTCGGGATCGGTTGGACATATGCACGCTTCCAGCACAGAGTTATAAGTATTAGTTGAGCGAGGACAGGGACCAGCTCAGAAGCACACTCCCTCAAAACACGAGGAGGAGTGCCATCCAGACCACTTGCCTTCCTTATGTTCATAAATTTCAGGATCCCATGCACCTACCTGATCATATGAAATTACAGGTAAGGACATGGGACACCTGAGAAAAGTAGAATTAGATGAATGGACATTAATTTAAAGAACAAGTCATTTTGTAATAATCTATAGGCCATTGCCACCTGATCATCATTGAATCAACAAAGGTAAGATTAAGAAGGTAAGAGGTCTGGATGGCATTCCTTCCAGAGTTTTAAGTAATTGTGCTTCTGAGCTGGCTCAGTCCCTCATTCAACTTTTCTCTCTATGCCTCAATACTCGTACTTTTCTTCAGTGTTGGAAGTGCGCATTAGCCCAACCTATTCCGAAGAATGGTATCTGCTCTGATCCTTCTAACTATTCCCCTATAGTTCTCACTTGTATTCTAAGATCTTTGAAACCCTTCTCAACTCTCATTTCTTATATCATCTATAATCCCATTCCCTTCTGAAAGTATGGCTTTCTTAGTTTGAGGTCTACTGGTGATATACTTTCCTATCTCACAGATTTATGGTCTTCTGCCCTTATGGACCATGGAGAGACTTGGGTAGTGGCACTTGACATACCTGGGTATGGCATGTGTCACTGCTTTCCAAGCTAGCATCCTTCCTTCGCGTTTTCTTCTCTTTGCTTCCTTGCTTCCAAACACTGATCACCCTCTTTCAGATTATCGCTAATAATCACACCTAATCTTTTTCTTGGTTCACAGTCTCATATCATAAATCCTTTATTTGAGTAACCTACATGAAGAACTTTGTTTTTTACTATTAAATTTTATTTGCCACTTATCTGCCATAATATTTAAAAATGGATATTTAGTAGTACTTTTTATTAATATAAATTGGTAAGACTAGTATTATAGATAATAAACAAAATTTGGAGGTGAAAAAAAAAAAAAAAAGTGTTTGGACTAAAATATTCAACAAAAATTAAAGACATATGTATGGGAGCGAATTTGATGTAAATTTTATGCAAAATTTTCAGCACATTCCCTCTGTCAAAATGACTTGATAATTGACCTGTAGATATTTAAATTATCAATATTCATTTTGTTATAATAAATTTTTTTGTTTGCTGTCCAAAAAAAAGTTGCATGCCCACAAATACCTATAATTGGGAAAATACAAAATTTTTTGGGGGTCTATCTTTCCAACTATCCAAAGATCATGAAATTTTCAGTGGGTGTATAGTTGGACAAGTACAAACTTGTTTTTTATTTAGAACAATTTTTTGTATATCAAGCAATCTTGTTGCTTTGCACAGGAAAAATTTCCCATGATCAGCACCAAAATGATTGGATATACAAAAAAAAAAATTCTAAATAGAAAATGTATACCTTGCCTAACTGAATAACTTCTGAAAAGTTTTTTTCATATCCAACCATTGTGCATGGGAAAAAATTCAAATTATTGTTTTAGCAGGAAAATGGCTGATATTCCAAAAAATTTTATAATTAAAAAATGTGTATCTTGCCTATCAGTACAATGTTCAAAAACATTTTTGTATACCCAGTGATTTTAATATTGCACACAGGAAAAATTTTAGTTTTTAAAAATTTTCCTGTGCACAGTAACAAAATGGGTGGGTATATAACTAAAATTTTCAGAGTTAGGTAAGATAATACATTTTCACTTCATAATTTTTTTTTGCAATTTTCCCATGCACAGCAATAATATGATTGGGTACACAAAAATTAAACTAAGAAATTGTATACAACCTCCGAATATGCCATGTACATTGTAAAAAAAATAGTTATTGCAATTTTTTTTTCAGGTTAGGTTTACAAAATGTGGTAGTTAGTTTTACTCAGTTTTTGAATATTAATATTATTTAAATGGTAAATAAAAATTTGCATTTTTTTTTAAATCTAAACACTTACCCTTCCTGTTTTTCAAATCCTCAAAGTTCGATTTTTATGTATTTAATGTATTTTTTGGGGCCAGACCTTAGAAAATTTATCAAATTGTTAAAAAAAAATTTCTTGAAAAGTAGGAAAATTTTTTGTTATTGTTGTCATGTATCAAATTTCTTTTATACAAAACTATGAAATATGAAAACTGTTCTACCAAAATAATCCAAAATCTAGAATATAAATAGTTTCATTAAAAAAAAAAAAAAAAATTAATATTTACTTTTGAGGGTTTTGAGTTTTACTCCTACCCCCCATTTATATATATATATATATATATATATATATATATATATATATATATATATATATATATATATATATATATATATATATATATATATATATATATATATATATATATATATATGAACCAAACTGGGACCCCGGCCCCGACTAAAAATCAGGGAAAACCGGGGTTGCCTGCTAGGGTTAAAATGGCAAATTATACAAAAAAAAATTTTTTTTTTAATTTTCAGCCGATTCTGCTGACACTTTGTGCATATAGATTTTTTACCGGTAAGAAAAGTCCATTTCTAGCGTTTTTCCGAGTCTATTACGGTTAAAAGTTTTTTTTTTTTTTTTTTTTGAAATTTTACCCTTTTTCAATAGAATGGCGGTGCCAAACCAATTTTTAGAATGAGCTGAAAGTTGGAATATTTATTCAAAATTATATGGGCTACAAAGCCTCTAATAGACTTTTGTTCCCAAAGTTATAGAAAAAATGTTATAAGCCAAAAACTGACCAACTATAGAAAAAAAAATTTTTTGAACTAAAAAAATCCACCTTTTCAGACAAAATCTTTTTTAAAAAAATACAACTATAACATTTCTTATTTTTGGTGTGTATAGAGGAGGGGTGGGGCTACAAATTCCTCTATGTACTTTATTCGATGAGATTCGTTGGTTTTGAGATATAGCCTTCAAAAAGGTCCATTTTTGTCCAAATTTCAAAAATTTTCAAAGTTTGAGAGGCTAAATCTCGCTTCAAACAAAGGGCATTTAAAAATGCACTAAATAAAAATTGTTGCCCTGTTCCTCTTCTAAACAATATTCACAAATAAAAAAAAATAGTAGGTAGCGTTTTTTTTTTTTTTTAAATAATTTTTTCCTCCAGAAGTACGATTTTTGCAAATTTTTTTTCAAGTGCTTATAACTTTTTTCTAGACGTGATATCAAAAATCTATTCCCACCAATGCAAGAAATTGGGGCAAAGGTATTCAGTTAAATTTTCAGCTCATGTGGACCGGTGGTTTGACCCAGTTATTCATTTTTTTCAACTTTGGGTCCAAATAAGTTTCAAACCGTTATAGACTCAAAAAAAATGCTTGAAATCAACTCAGAACTTCGTGAAAAAATTCACATACTTTGAAAATTTCAGCTCAGTCAAATAATAATAAAAAATTTCAAACAAAATATAAGAAAATTAAGATTTTTTTCTTTTCTGTTTCTTTTGACCGCTCCTTTTCTGCTAGTGAATGTTCATCTTTGTGTTTTGATTTTAGATACTCCTAAAAGATTTGGTTGAAATTTTTTTTACTTGTAGCACTCGGAGGTTCTCTTCTAATTTTCTGACTGCAGATGTTACATTTAGCTATTTCGAGCCTATCCTGAAACATTGTAAAGTATTCAAATACTGCAGAAGCTGATCTTTTAGCCATATTGACTGAAAGTATAAACAAAATAATTTTTAAATAATGCAGGTAAATGATACAAGTTTGATACATAGCAATAAAATAACAATGATATGTATAAATACAAGTTAAATTGATAATTTTATATCTTACATTTTTTCAAACTTTACCTTTGGGTCTTACCTAGGTAAAAGTGTTAAATCACTATTATGAATTAGAATAATTTTTTTTTAATTTTTGTACTTTTTTTAAACTTTAAATATACAAAACTGTAATTTTCTGATTTTTTTTTAAAGAAAATGCATATAATCATTAATTTAAGTGAATGTTGCCTATTCTACTCCTTCCTTACAATTAAATAAACCTTAAAACTATCTAATTTTCTTAACCTAAAATTTCAGTGCTTTTGACCTCTTTACAAATTTTAGGAAACCCCGGCCCCGGTCGGTCCCTATATTATATTATATATATATTATATATATATATATATATATATATATATATATATATATATATATATATATATATATATATATATATATATATATATATATATATATATACTACACACAGTGGAACTCCAATATTCATCATTAATCCATTCCCGAGGGGATGATGAATATCGAAAAAGACGAATATTGAACAATTTTTCCCATAGGAATTAACTAAAAATGGATTAATTCGTTCCCAGCCTCGAATTTTGCCTATCTATTCTTTAACAAAAAAAAAAAAAATTCACTCTAGAATCGATCTCCGAAATCATTTCAAACACTGTACAATTTAACCACAGTACATTTTAACCAGCGTACTGCCATAAATAATACGTAATACGCACTGTGTAGGCCTACATAAATGCTAAACATAAAATTTTAAAAAGAAATTTACCTTTTGGGTGAGAAAAACAATGATTATTATTAAGAGTTTTTATTTTTAAGGTTATAGGTTATTATTGGTTGGAAGGTGAGTCGCCTTCCATTACATCATCAATTAATGTCACTTCAGGTGATTGATTTCCTGTTGCAGCACCAGCATTTCCAGACGATTCGCCAATATTTCCAGACAATTCACCAGTACTCGTTTTTTTAAAGAATTTATCCAAGGTTGTTTGTTTTGTTCTGTTCTTTAAAACTCTTCTAAAGTGTCCAAACAAGTCAACATCAAATGAATTGATACGTTGGTTTACCATAGCGATGTGTGCATGCCATTTCTCAATGAAAACCTGCATTTTTCCTCACGTAGACAACCATTCCTTTATTTCAGCACTTGAAACTGGGCCATCATCTTTTTCCTCGTCTGATGAAATTTCTCTTACCACTTCAGCTTCCTGTTCTTTATGAAGTTCGAGTAGCTCCTGTGTGGCCAGATCCGTTCTTTGTTCCTCAACCAATTCTTCAACATCTGAGTTGTCAATCTCCAATCCCATGGATACACTGTGGTAGAAGCCACCCTAACCCAAAGCAACAATTTCATCAACAACAGGCTGTTCTTGAAAACCATGAAGTCTCTTTCTGATACACACTCTGGCCATACCTTTTTCCATGCAGAATTCATTGTTCTCGGCATATCAAATTCCTTTACTAAATCAGCGACACGTGTTCCAGCTTCAAACTTCGCTATAATTATTTTTCTTTAAATCAATGGTACTTTGCACTGCTTTTTTTTTACCATCATTATCGTCACTGCACTTCTTACGACCCATGGTCACTATATTTTTTTAATAATAAACTGCAAAATATTAAAAAATAACAAGAGTTTTATTGCGTGCACTTTCAATCAAATGCTTCAGCCAAACAACTGACGCAAAATGGTGATCAGTTGCTTTCTGCTGGCTTTCGTAGGTATAACAAATATTGACTTTTCAACGAATATTGAAAAAAAAATTGACGAAAAACAGGGCGAATATCAAAAAAGATGAATACTGGCGGGGACGAATATTGGAGTTCCACTGTATATATATATTTGAGATGGAGTGAAGTATAAACTGACTGGGGCCCCTGGCTAAAAATCAGGGAAAACCAGGGTTAAAATGACAAATTATACTTGAGGGGACAATCCAATTTCAAATTTTTTTTTTTTAATTTTCAGTCGATTCTCCTGAAATTTTCAGTGTATATAGCTTTTTTTCCAGTGAAAAAGTCCATTTTTATTTTTTCTGTCTATAAAAAAAAAAAATTTTGGGGGGGGAAATTTGATTCTTTTCAAGTAAATGACAAAGCCATACCACTTTTTGGAATGTATATTCAGAATTCTATTGGCTACAAAAACTTTAAACAGACTTTTGTTCCCAGAGTTATAGAAAAAATGTTATAAGTCCAAAACTGAACAACAAAAAAAAAAAAAAAAAAATCTTCCTTTTTGGACCAAAAAAAAAACTATAACTCTCCACTATAAGAAACTATCCACCATTCAGCAACAAAAGTAATAAAAGAAATATTTCAGTTCTGGAACAGGGCAAGAATTTCAACTTCAGCAGATTATAACTGTATGAAACATGTCAAGAAGGTACATCAAGAGTGGAGAGCAGGTACCAACCGGGCTGGAATTTTGCCGGGGTTGCATAAAATTTGTAAAGAGGTCAGAAGCACTGAAATTTTAGGCTAAGAAAATTAGATTTAATTATAAGAAAGAATAGAATAGGCAACATTCACCTAAATTAATGATTATATGCATTTTCTCTCCAAAAAAAATTTTGAAAATTACAGATTTTGTATAATAAAAGTTTGAAAAAACTAGAAAAATTTTTTAATTTCTTTCTGATTCACAATAGTTATTCAACAGGTTTACTTAGGTAAGACCGTAAGTTAAAGTTTGAAAAAATGTAAGATATAAAATTATCAATATAACCTGTATTTATTCATATCATTGTTATTTTATTGCTGTGTATCAAATTTGTATCATTTAGCCACATTATTTCAAAATTATTTTGACTAATTGGTGAGCCTTTGGAGCAGATAGTTGAAGCTAAGCTTCCACCCAGTGGAGAAATAATATTACAATTCTTTTATCTCCAATACAATGAAAAGAACCTATATATATATATATATATATATATATATATATATATATATATATATATATATATATATATATATATATATATATATATATATATATATATATATATATATATATATATATATATATATATGCAGTCACTATGGCTAAAAGATCAGCTTCAGCAGCATGGGAGTACTTTACAATATTTCAGGGTAGGCTCGAAATAGCTAAATGTAACATCTGCAGACAGGAAATTAGAAGAGGACCTCTTGGTGCCCCAAGTAAAAATTTTCAACCAAATCTTTATAGGGGCATCTAAAATCAAAACACAAAGATGAACATTCACTAGCAGAAGAGAAGTGGTCAAAAGAAAAAGGAAATATTGAAAAAACAAGAAGAAAAATCTTAATTTTCTTATGTTTTGTTTGATTTAATTCACCATTGAAAAGTATAATTTGCAATTTTAATCGCAGCAGGTAAACCTCAGTTATCTCTGATTATTAGTCAGTAAAAATGGCTGGGACTGCGGCCCTGGTCAGTCCACAGTGGAGAGCGTTACACAAAAATTGCAGTCAATATTTAGATTCCTAGCGGCTTAATGAAAAGCCATTCGTGTATAATCTGAAAGACCTATCCGACATTGCTCATGCTGAAGCTTCTGAACTTAAGAAAGAAGAAGACAAGGATTTGTTGATGGCTCATTGGCAGAAAGGAAGACCAGGATGTATGGTCGGAATTGATAAGAAGTTAGCAGATCTAGAAAATCGACCTCAGCAAAGAAACTTAGAGAGTTTCTATCAGTGTCAAATCATATTCAGATTTTGTACTTTTCAAACAACTTTTACGTTAGAATCAAGTTGTAGTAGTTATATCGAATCTGAAGACTCCACCTTTGAATCTGTTGGAAATGCATACACCTTTATTCCTAATAAGAGATTAAGGAAGAAATCGATCATGACACCAGAGATTACTGCCAGTCTTGATTGGACATAGACATCAAATCGAGAAACTGATCATATTTTGCAACCTTTTGCTGCTGGTCTTGGACATGATATTGGCAATCTTTCAATGAGCAGGAAGACCATCCGACGTAGTTGTATGATATATCGGGAGGAAAAAGCAAAAGAACTAAAGACTAGTTTCTCTCCTACGATCCCATTAATAGTACATGGGGATGGTAAACTTCTTCCAGATTTTACTTGCCTATAGTGGTATCAGGGGAAGGCATTACAAAACTTCTTGGTGTTCCAAAAATTACATCAGGAACTGATGAATCCATTGCGGAGGCCGTTTTCCGGTGTCTCAATGAATGAAATTTGTCACAGAATGCAAGCTTTGTCATTCGACACGACCTCATTGAATACTGGACATAGGAATTGAGCATGTACTCTGATTGAGCAGAAACTGATCAAATCATTGCTATATTTATCTTATCGACATTACATCAGGGAAATAATGTTGGAGAAGATATTTTCCCTGTGCTTAGGATTTATATCTGGTCCTGATATATCTATTTTCAAAAGATTTAAAGAGAAATGGAACATTTTGACTTGACACTATACGAACCCTTTACAAATGAAATTGAAAACCGGATAAAATAGAAACCTTTATTTTTTATTTTAGCAGCTAAAATAAAAATATTATATATATATATATATATATATATATATATATATATATATATATATATATATATATATATATATATATATATATATATATATATATTAGCTCAAAGCTATTTTTTATGGTGAAGGAAATTTTATTTACCTACTAATTTATAAATATAAAATACTCTACTATTTATTTTATAAACCTTTAAATAATTCTCAATATAAATAAATTTTTATATCACTTGTACATTATTTCGAACAATTCTAGATGGTAAGACCATTATTATTTTAACTTTGAAATTATCCCCTATAAGGCTGTGCCACCCTATATATATATATATATATATATATATATATATATATATATATATATATATATATATATATATATATATATATATATATATATATATATATATATATATATATATATATATATAGTGATAAAATATTTTACATTTTTATATATTTTTTGCCCTTTAATATACCTTATAGGCTATAACCAACTATATTTTTATAAACTGGAGTTATATATAGTGTTTGGCTCTCTTAGTGAAAGGTTGTGTTTTATAGTTCTCTATTGCTAGTGTGTGTGCTTGTTTTTTTTTTTTGTGTTAAATGTGCTGTTCATTTATTTTTCTTCAGTGTTCTGTGTTTTAATTTTTTTAGTGTTTTTAATTAATTATAGGTTATTTTATTGTCAGTGAAGCTCGACGTGTGAAAGATAAGTATGGTTTTAATTTTACCATAAGTAAACTTTTACTGTTTTAAACTTGCTACTTATCGATCTATAAATTGAATTTCTGTAGTACAAATTTTACATCATAATTTGTTTTAATGATTGTAGTTTTAATATTTTCAAAATTGATTTTAATAGTTTTCAAAATTTTAACTATAATTATTTTAATTAGGTTACAGTATTGTGTGCTAGCGTGTGTGCATGTGCGCTTGCGGGAGTGAGTTAGTGAGTGCGAGCGTGCGTGTCTGAGTGTGTGCGTGATTTTTTTTTTTTTTTTTTTTTTTTTTTTTTTTTTTTTTTTTAAATGCCTAATTTGGGTGTTCGTGGGGCTGGGCGTAGACGGGGGCTTTCTATTACCTTTGCTAACGTTCGTGGCCTTCGATCTAATCTCGCGTCTGTTGAACACTACCTCACTACCTCTCTTCCTAACCTTTTACTTCTGTCTGAGGACTGAGACCCAGCTGGACAGGGATTCTTTCTCTAGCAATCTTAATGTCTCTAACTACAACTTTTTTCACAATTTCCGTCTAAATGGTGGAGTCTGTGCCTATATTAACATTAACACTCCTGTGACACGTCTCGTAAATCTAGAATCTCCTAATTTCGATGTTTTATGGCTTAAAATCTGTCTTCCTACTACTACAATTATCTTGTGTTTCTGCTACTGCTCCCCTAATGGAACAGATTTTCCAGTCTTTTTTCAATATCTTACTACTACTCACGAGACTGTCACTTTCTTCTCATCCAAATGCTGAGGTCCTCTATTTAGGGGATTTCAACGTACACCACACTGAGTGGTTGGGTTCCTCTCATACTGATACAGGTGGGAGGGAGGCCAAATTCATTCAGCATTCTTAACGATCTGGAGCAGTTGATTAGGGAACCCACACACATTCCAGATCGTCCTAACCAATTCTTGAATACACTTGATTTATGCTTCACCACTACTCCTTCTAGTTATAAATACACCATTTTCCCTCCTATTGGTAACTCTGACCATAATCTTATAGCTCTTAGTTATAATGCTTTCTCTCCAACAGCTCCACCATGCCCTAAACGTACTTTCTGGCACTTTAATCGGGCTAATTGGGGGGCAATGCGCCGCTTCTTTGCTAACTATCAATTGGAATGAATCTTGCTTTGTCTCGGGGGACGCTTCTGTCTCTGCTGAAAAGGTAGGGGCAGTAATCCTTGAAGGGATGGGCAGATTCATTCCATCTTCAACTAAATCTTTTTCTCCTCAAAATCCATGGTTCGATGGCAATTGTTCTCTTGCCCTTCGGGAGAGAGACAATGCTTATCGTGAATGGAAAAACTCTCCTTCTCCTATCACTCTTGCTAATTTTCATTCAGCCCGGAATCGATGCAGGGATGTTCTTCGACGGACTAAGCGTACTTTCATTAAAAGGAAGTGCGCTGACCTCCATGGCTCTCCTACTGATAAAAATTTCTGGCCTCTTGTCAAAAATATCTCTAACAACTTCTGTAAATCTGCCTTTCCTCCTCTTATTCGCTCTGATGGTTCTGTAGCTAATACTCCTTCTGAAAAGGCAGTGGCCCGGATGGCATTCCCCCTCGTGTTCTGAGGGAGTGTGCTTCCGAGTTGGCCCCTGTCCTCGTTCAGCTCTACTCTCTATGCCTTAATACTAATACTTTTCCTCTATGCTGGAAGCGTGCGTTGGTTCAGCCGATCCCGAAAAAAGGTAGCCGTTCTGACCCTTCTAACTATCGACCTATAGCTCTCACTTGTGTTCTATCTAAAATTTTTGAAACTCCTCAACTCTCATTTCCTGGATCATTTGGAGTCTCATTCTCTTCTCTCTGATCACCAGTATGGCTTTCGTCGCTCGAGGTCAACTGGTGACATACTTTCCTATCTTACTGATCTATGGTCTTCTGCCCTTAGGGACTTCGGGGAGTCTTGTGTGGTGGCGCTTGACATATCCAAGGCTTTCGACCGGGTATGGCATGCGTCACTACTCTCTAAGCTCCCTTCCTTTGGGTTTCCTCCTTCTCTTTGCTTACTCTTGTCTAGTTTTCTCTCAGATCGTTCCATTTCGGCAGTTGTAGATGGAGCGACCTCTTCCTCCTTTTCTGTCAACTGTGGTGTTCCTCAGGGTTCTGTTTTATCTCCAACCTTATTCTTACTTTTCATTAACGATCTTCTCCACTGCACTTCTAACTCTGTTCACTCTTATGCTGATGATTCAACTCTACATTCTTCTACTCATTTCAAATCTGCTCCCTCTTTTGCTTCTAGACTTGCTTCTGGTCTTCAACTTTCCGATTCTATTCTTGCCGATCTGGATGGAATTTCCCAGTGGGGACATAGCAACCTTGTGAAATTCAACTCTTTAAAAACTCAACTTCTTTACATCTCCCTCTCAAAAACACCTCCTAACTTTCCTATCCTCTTCGATGGCTCTCCCGTCTCACCTGTAAAATAACATTAACATTCTTGGTCTAAACATAAACAACAAACTGTCTTGGAAACCACATATCACAATGGTTGCTAAAGCTGCCTCTAAGAAGCTGGGAGTTCTGTTCAGGTTGCGAGAGTTTTTTTCTTCTGAGCAGTTACTCCAGATATATAAGGGTCTTATTCGCCCTTGTATGGAGTACTGTTCTCACATTTGGGGGGGCTCCGGCTCCTCCTCTCTTCTGGATAGGGTTGAGTCAAAAGCTATGAGATTAATAAACTGTCCCCTACTTTCAAACTCTCCTGACCCTCTGTCCCTGCGACGTGACGTTGGCGCGCTATCTCTTTTCTACAGGTACTACAATGGCAGGTGCTCGAGGGAATTGGCCTCTCGCATTCCTCCACCGTTGCGTCGTCCTCGTTGCACGAGGGGTGCCCTGCTTTCGCACCAATTTTGTGTGGACGTAGGGAATCCCAGGCTAGCCCGTTGTGGTACCTCCTTCTTTCCAGCCACCTCTATTCTGTGGAATTCTCTACCATCTTCTATTTTTCCAACTGTATTTAATCTTCCACTCTTCAAGGCTTCCGTTTGTGCCCACCTGAGGGCTGTGCGTTAGGTGTGTGTGAGTTTTGTCCTTGTGTGTGTGCCCCCTCCTTGAAAAGGGCTCTGCCCGTGAGTGGTGGCGTTTTGTTAAAAAAAAAAAAAAAAAAAAAAAAAAAAAAATTTTTGTAAAAAAAAAAAAAAAAAAAAAAAAAAAAAAAATATATATATATATATATATATTATATATATATATATATATATATATATATATATATATATATATATATATATATATATATATATATATATATATATATATATATATATAATATATAGATTATCAATGTGAAAGCTATATATTTTGCTTTAAACTACTTTTCATTTTACTTTTGTTAAAAAAAAAAAAAACTTTCTTTTTTAAAAAAATTTTAAATAAAAAAAAAAATAAAAAAAAAAAAAAAATATAATAATATAATATATATATATATATATATATATATATATATATATATATATATATATATATATATATATATATATATATATATATATATATATATATATATATATATATATATATATATATATATATATATATATATATTAGGGATGGAGTGAAGTATCGGTATCGGCATATTTTCCGATACGGTATCGGTATCAGCAAAATTTTTGGATAAGAGTAAAGCATCGTATCGGTATCGGTAGTAGTATCGGCAAGTATCGGCATATTTTTAGGTATCGGTATCGAGTAATTTTTAGGTATCGGTTTCAGTAAAAATTTTGGTATCGCTCCATCCCTATATATATATATATATATATATATATATATATATATATATATATATATATATATATATATATATATATATATATATATATATATATATATATATATTATATATATATAATTTTTTTTTTTTTTTTTTTTTTTTCACAGGTGCGAAATCTGATATAGAGGATTAAACTTTTTAGATTTTGTTATAATTAACAATTTTAAGAGATTGGAATAATCTATTTGTTGGAACAAATATTTTTTAAAAATATTTCTTTATATATTATGTCTCGAGCATTTTTCAAACAATCATTCAAAAATGACACATGTTCAGAGTCTATAAGCAATATATCAAGAACAAAAACTTTAAAAAGCTCACATGAATATAGGTTTGTTTTAAATTGCAGAAAATTGAGAAGAAAAACTAACATCAAAGAAAAATTCAGAGTCAAAAATTCAAAAGTAAGAGTAAAGCAGATTGAAAAAAAATGCTTATTTAATTTGAAAGAATCCAAGGTGAATGATAACTCAGCCCTTTCTCCAAAACAAGAAGTGAAGACTTTGCATATTGAAAAAAAGGATGAAATAGATTTTGATTTCGCTCAAACTTCATGTAAAACAGAGGATAGTTGTTTAAATTATGCACAAGTCAAAGATGAATATATTGACCAAAATAGTTTTAATGATTATGAAGATGATGATGAAGATTATGGTCAAACTTCTAATACTTTTTTATCTAACATGTTTAAGCGAGTAGGATCTGCAGCAAAACCGTTATTTGAATGCCAGTTATGTTATAAGCAAATAAAAGAATCATCAAGAAAGCAGCATAGTATAACACATGCTGGTCTGAAGCCATTTTCTTGTTGTTTTTGTGGAGCGCGATTTACTAGGAAAGGTGATACTATTAGGCATAGAAGAACAGTTCATGGTAATATTAAAATGCTTAGTTGCAGTGTGTGTAATAAAAAGTTTTCAGACTCAAATAGTTTAATCTTTCATTTGCAAAATCATGACAAAATGTTTTCATATGTTTGTGCAAAATGTGGTTTCAAATTCGGAAAGAAAGAATACTTTGAAAGCCATATTCGTTATATACATCCATCAGCCAAAGATCAAAGTATCATTGATATGAATGAAGTAATCAGCAAGGGGAAAAAACAGTTAGAAACTCTTAAACTAAAAAATGCTAAATCTACTGATTTATATTTGCTTGAAAATTTTGAGAAATACATCAAAGAGGAAAATATTAATGAATGCACCTACCCTCCTGAGTCTGTTATGAAATCCTTATCAGGTAATTTAACACATTCATACAGTTATCTGTCAAGTCATAAAGAATGTGATGACACAATTTGCAAAGATTCTGACAATTTATTTGCCAAGTGCGAAACCTTAAGTTTCAATCCTAAACTCGAGTGTGAGGCTTCTTCCACTGAATATTGTAAAAAAGATGAAGACCTTGTTAACTTAGCTATTAAATCGGCAATATCTCAAGCAAAATGTACATTAGAAAAATTGTCGACTTCAAACAATATCAACATAAAACTAAACAAAGAAATAGCCAATAAAACCGTCAAAAACAAAAATACTAAAAAAATATCTAAAAATGAGTTTGGCTATCCAGAAATTCATATAACTGCTAATTTTGATGGAATGTTCAGAAAGTTCATTATTTATGTGCCTAACAAAAATTTAAATCCCTTATGTAAAGAGGGATTAAATCTTATAGCGAATATTGTAAACCATATATGTTGTGGTAAAGGTGAAATAATAGGCGCAATAGAAATTGAAATTCGTCAGACATAATTCATTATTGTTTTTCTAGGATTACTGTCCTGTCTATTTACGATTTTATAAAATTTTATTAATGTATCGCCTTATATATATATATATATATATATATATATATATATATATATATATATATATATATATATATATATATATATATATATATATATATATATATATATATATATATATATATATATATATATATATATATATATATATATATATATATATATATATATTTGTGTGCGTGTGTTCTTACATCAACATTTGAAACTAACTGATTGCATTGCCGTCAGACAATGTAATTGATCGACTTTTCATTCCTGAAAAATTAAATGTTTTATATAGAATAAATAGTTATTGATTCATCTGAAATGACATCTCAGACAATTTTCAGTATTTATTTAATTAAACCTTTGAATGGGTGTTCCAGTAACTTCCCAACAGAATACCATGTACCCCCTTCCTTTTCTACAGCACCAAATTTCTTGTTCTTATACATTGATGTCAGTCTGGTTTTTACTCTTATGATGTACTAAATTCTTTATTGATATACTTTCTGTACATTTGATTGTTTGGGCCAATAATAATATTAAATGCAGAGATTTATTTCCTTTGTTAGATTTTCAAAACTTTTTTTTTTTTTCTTCCTCTCCCTCCCTTCACATATTCAATGATTGTTAGTATAATTATTTGTTAAATCTAAGCGGAATAACTAAATTATTTCCTCCAAATTTTTAACATCGTTTCCATAATAAAATGATTTAAAATTAATTTACAAAATTTAAGGGGATGGGAATATCCCTTTATTAACCTTGCTTACACACACACACTATATATATATATATATATATATATATATATATATATATATATATATATATATATATATATATATATATATATATATATATATATATATATATATATATATATATATATATATATATATATATATATATATATATATATATATATATATATATATATATATATATATATATATATATATATTATAAAACTTTTAAGAGCACTAATGCGCTCGTGTTCTGAAAATTCAAAATATATCAAACGGTCAACAAAGAAGTGAAAAATGGTTGTAGTGGAAAGTTAAAACTTACATTTCGGAACCAACGTTCGATTCCTTTGTCACTGCCAGAATTCTAACTGTGATAAGGTAATCGAGCAGTTCACAAATTTAAGCGCTTTAACTTTCCCCATTAAATATTAATTTCCCTTTTTAACTAGATTCTTGACTTTGTTTTATTTTTTTACTTTTTAATACTTTAATAAAGTGGTTATATATATATATATATATATATATATATATATATATATATATATATATATATATATATATATATATATATATATATATATATATATATATATATATATATATATATATATATATATATATATATATATATATATATATATATATATATATATATATATTTATATTTAATATATTTTTTTTTTTTTTTTTTTTTTTTTTTTTTTTTTTTTTTTGTTTTTAGTTATTTTTTGTTGGTTTTTTTTTTTTTTTTTTGAAATAAAGCGTGAATTTTTTTTTTTTTTTTTTTTTTTTTTTTTTTTTTTTTTTTAAACAAAATTTTTTTAATTTTTAAATTAAAAAAAAAAAAATTTTATTTTTTTATTTTATTTATTTATTTATTTTTTTTTTTTTTTTTTTTTTTTTTTTTTTTTTTTACATCGCCACCACTCACCGGCAGAGCTATTTTCAAGGAGGGGGCACACACACAAAACTCACTCAAACACACACCTAACTCAAATCCTTCAGGTGGGCACAGATGGAAGCCTTGAAGAGAGGAAGATTAAATGCAGGAGGAAAAATAGATGATAGTAAAGAGTTCCACAGAACAGAGGTGGCTGGAAAGGAGGAGGCACCACAACGAGGTAGCCTGGGGGTCAAGAGAGTTTGAAAGTAGGGGACAGTTTATTAATCTTTTAGCTTTAGACTCAACCCTATCCAGAAGAGAGGAGAAACTGGAACCCCTCCCCCCCCAGATGTGAGAACAGTACTCCATACAAGGGCGGATAAGACTCTTATATATTTGGATAACTGCTCAGAAGAAAAAAATTCGCGCAACCTGAACAGAACTCCCAGCTTCTTAGAGGCCGCTTTAGCAACCATTGTGATATGATGTTCCCAAGACAGTTTATTGTTTATGTTTAGACTAAGATTGTTAATGTTATTTACAGGTGAGACGGGAGAGCCATCAAAGAAGATAGGAAAGTTGGGAGGTGTTTTTGAGAGGGAGATGTGTAGTAATTGAGTTTTTAAAGAGTTGAATTTCACAAGGTTGCTATGACTCCACCGGGAAATCCCATCCAGATCGGCAAGAATAGAATCGGAAAGTCGAAGACGAGAAGCAAAAGATAGAGCAGATTTGAAATGAGTAGAAGAATGTAGAGTTGAGTCATTAGCATAAGAGTGAACAGAGTTAGAAGTGCAGTTGAGAAGTTCGTTAATGAAAAGTAAGAATAAAGCTGGAGATAAAACAGAACCCTGAGGAACACCACAGTGGACAGAAAAGGAGGAAGAGGTCGCTCCATCTACAAGTGCCGAAATGGAACGATCTGAGAGAAAACAAGACAAGAGTAAGCAAAGTGACGAAGGAAACTCAAAGGAAGGGAGCATGGAGAGCAGCCACGCATGCCACACCCAGTCAATAGCCTTGGATACATCAAACGCCACCAAGACTCCCCGAAATCCCTAAGGGCAGAATACCATAGATCAGTAAGATAGGAGAGGATGTTACCAGTTGACCTCGAGCATCGAAAGCCATACTGGTGATCTGAGAGAAGAGAATGAGACTCCAAGTAGTTGAGGAAAGTTTCAAAAATTTTAGAACATAAGTGAGAGCTATAGGTCGATAGTTAGAAGGGTCAGAGCGGCTATCATTTTTTCGGGATCGGCTGAATAAAAGGCTTCCAGCATTGAGGAAAAGTATTAGTATTAAGGCATAGAGAGTAGAGCTGAACGGGGACAGGCGCTAACTTGGAAGTATACTTCCTCATAACAGTAGGGGGAATGCCATCTGGGCCACTGGCCTTCCTGACGTTCATAAATTTCAGGATCCCATGCACCCGATCTAGAGTAATTACAGGTAGAGTCATGGGACACCTGAGAGGAGGAGAAGTAGCAGGAGGGATTAGATTAGAAAAGGAAAAAACGAGGTCGAAGAGATTAGCATTTTCAGTAGGAGTATTAGCTACAGAACCATCAGAGCGAATAAGAGGAGTAAAGGCAGATTTACAGAAGTTATTAGAGATTATTTTTGACAGACCAGAAATTTTTATCAGTAGGAGAGCCATGGAGGTCAGCGCACTTCCTTTTTGTGAAAGTACGCAACGATTCTGAGCTGAATGAAAATTGGCAAGAATGATAGAAGGAGAGTTTTTTCATTCACGGTAAGCATTGTCTCACCCGAAGTACAAGAGAACAGTTACCATTGAACCATGGATTTTGAAGAGAGAAAGATTTAGTTGAAGATGGAATGAATCTGCCCATCCCATCAAGCATCACGGCCCCTACCTTTTCAGCAGGGACCGAAGCGTCCCTCGAGATAAAGCAAGATTCACTCCAATGGTAGTTGGCAAAAAAGCGTTTCATTGCTCCCCAATTAGCCCGACTAAGGTACCAGAAAGTACGTTTAGGGCATGGTGGAGATGTTGGAGAGAAACCATTGTAACTAAGAGCATTAAGATTATGGTCAGAGTTACCAATAGAAGGGAAAATAGTGTATTTATATCTAGGAGTAGTAGTGGTGAAACACTAATCAAGTGTAATCAAGAATTGGTTAGGACGATCTGGAATGAGTGTGAGTTCCTTAATCAACTGCTCCAGATCGTTAAGAATGCTGAATGATTTGGCTTCCTTCTCACCTGTAGCAGTATGAGAGGAACCCAACCACTAAGTATGGTGTACGTTGAAATCCCCTAAATAGAGGACTTCAGCATTTGGATGAGAAGAAGTAAAAGTCTCGTGAGAAGTAAGATATTGAAAAAGAACTGGAAAATCTGTTCCATTAGGGGAGCAGTAGCAGAAATGCAAGATAATTGTAGTAGTAGGAAGACAGATTTTAAGCCATAAAACATCGAAATTTGGAGATTCTAGATTTGCGAGACGTGTCACAAGAGTGCTAATGTTAATATAGGCACATGCTCCACCATTTGGCGGAAATTGGTAAAAAAGTTGTAGTTAAAGACATTAAGATTGCTAGAGAAAGAATCCCTGACCAGCTGGGTCTCAGACAGAAGCAAAAGGTTAGGACGAGAGTTAATGAGGTGATATTCAACAGATGCAGAATTAGATATGACGCCACGAACGTTAGCAAAAGTAATAGAAATCCCCCGTCAACGCCCAAGGCATTGTTTATGTATTACTATATATATATATACTATATATATATATATATATATATATATATATAATATATATATATATATATATATATATATATATATATATATATATATATATATATATATATATATATATATATATAATATATATATATATATATATTAAATTTTCTACAACTTAAATTTGTCCTAAATACTGTACAAATTATAAC
Organism: Armadillidium nasatum; assembly: GCA_009176605.1. Lineage (NCBI taxonomy): Eukaryota > Metazoa > Arthropoda > Malacostraca > Isopoda > Armadillidiidae > Armadillidium > Armadillidium nasatum. Next base: position 10,664 of record SEYY01024361.1, on the reverse strand, counting down.
GGATTTCAATACTCTCGGTGTTTATGTTACTACTGTTGTGACCTGGCAGTCATTAAAGAAAAAAGAGCAGTGACAAATAAGAAATGTAGTAGTAGTTGTTGTTTTTCGTTTTTTTTTTTTTTTTTTTTTTTTTTTTTTTTTTTTTTTTTTTTTTTTTTTGCAAAAAGGTGAATTTTTTTTTTTTTAAAAAAAAAAAAAAAAAAAAATTTTTTTTTTTTTTTTTTGTAACTTTGGGAGCAAAAGTCTGTAAGAAGCTTTTGTAGCCAATAGATTTAGGAATACACACCGAATTTCAGACAAAAAAAAATTTTTTTACTTGGCCTCACCGTAGATTTAAACATGCCTTAAATTTCCTAAATAATAAACGGTTAATCCCTCGTAAAAATGTTAGGAATGTACTATTTTCGTCGGGGAAAAAGCTATCTATGCTGAAATTTTCAGCAGAATCGATAAAAAACTAATTTTAAAAATTGAACACTCCTTTAAGTATTTACAGTTCGCTACATAGGTAACTTGCGTTTAGCGAGTGTTGTATTAATTGGCAAGCGTTTCCGTGAACATAACACTGCATGCATAATTATGAAGGGGGATGCGCATATTGTAATGGATTTTAACATATTTAGTGATTACAAAAATAACCGATAATACTATAAACATGATATCTGCATTTTTTACCAGGATTTTCAAAAATAACTACTACTGAAGTTGAACAGACTCGGAATGTGATCATCAAGAGCAGAGGAAGTTCCTGCGGCTATGCAGTATTCTTGCCCACTAAGTGCGACCTTTGTGTTGAATTTTAATTTTGTATAAAAACTAATTGTTAAAAAAATAAGCTTTTTAATTTCACATATTAGGTAGAGAGAGATTCGTATTGAAATACTGAATTTCTATGTAATATGCAAACCAAAATGACCTAAATATTTCTTTGCAAAGTAAAAATATGTCCTTACATGATTGATAGGTTGTAAAAAGTTAAAGCGTTTCATTAAAAAAAAAAAAATCAAATTTCTTTTTCCTGAAATGGGCATTCCTGATACACTTTTCCCACCTAAAAAGGCAATTAATGAGCAAAACGAATCTTCGAATCGTTTGAAGTATAAGACTTTTTTTAGTTTTGTTATTCGAAAATACAAAGAAAGGTTCACAGAATGTGAGAATGATGAAATTTCCAAGTTAGGCCTCTACTAGGTTACAGATGGAATTAATTAAATTATCAAGATAACATTTTAAAGGCTCTATTTGATGCTATGAAAAATCCCATTGAATACGCGCTAGCATATCTATTATATTATTTATATATATTTGACAAGCACGAACTGCTTTCTTTTTCAACCACTTACTATTGCGAATCAACATTCTCATATCAGACAAATTAAAACACCATTATACGGTGTTAAGTAACTGACGTGCATCTTGAGGACCGGTTAAAATTCTTAACTACCATGATGAAGCTTAAATTCGAATTGATTTATATCTAAAAATAGACACAGCAGAGAAATTTCTTTCTTTCTCTTCTACTAAACAAACCTTGATTTAACTCTGCTTGCTTTTTAACCACTATCTTCAAGGATTACCGTTATCTTCAAACTCCAGAAACTAATGCAACTTAAATTTCATCCGAGAATCGTACAAAACCAAAAACTTTTCTCCTTCGTAAATGCAATAATTTCTGGTTCTTCCTCACCCTCTTTCTGGAATTTTGCAAAGAAAATCTGCTCTAACTCTACTTCTTCCAATTTTTTCTAGTATCTGATGGTACAACTGCTGTTAGACAAACTTTTACCTATAATTCAACTCTAGACAATTACGAAAAAATATTATTATACAATGAATATTTTATTACCTCAGTCACCCAACTCTAGCAAGGACCTTAAGTCAGGGAAATTTAAGATTCTGATTAAGATTACTTATAGAGGAAATGGTCCACTATATTATAAAAGTAAAACAATCAAGAAGACTGAAGTATCGTATATAAAAAAAGTAATAATTAATTAATCTTTAATTTATAAGTAAACCCAGTGAGCTTAAGAATCAAGTTAGGACCTTAGGTCTATAAAGAATACAAAAAATTCCTCACCTTGTTTATAGTTAATAATTTCTGAAGCTTCTTAGGACCGGTCCTTTTAGTAAATAAATAAGCCACTGGTTTTGGGCTATTTTATTAATTTAATTTAATAGCTGCCATGATATAAATTAAGTTTTCACTTATAAACTTAAGTTACACGTTGTTCTTCTCAAATCAGCTATATGCCCAAAGCGCTTTCAGTTTGTTTACTTTTTCTTTTTTGGTTTCATTTCTTCTTCCTTTGTAACCATTAGGTCTTAAAAACTCAATTTATCTCACTATGGTTTAAATTATATAAATATATATATATATATATATATATATATATATATATATATATATATATATATATATATATATATATATATATATATATATATATATATATATATATATATATATATATATATATATATATATATACTTACTTATGTATATATATATATCTTATAATTTATTTTGATCTCGCAATAAGAATTATCTTGCTCTTCTTAATAGATACCACTGGATCATATAAGAGCTCAAAGCAAAGCAACTGCAGTAAATACTTAGGACAAATTTACAGCAGTAAATGAATAAATGAAGTAAAGTTTTATTCACAAAGTAGAAAGATCTTGTATCAAAGTTTTCCAACTAAACAGCGGAAAGTGTTTTTTCCGACTCAACTGTAATAAAGTTTGAGCGACTCGACAGCTGTAGAGATAATTTACCACATAACAACAATGAAGTTGTTTATCGACAGAATTTTCACTCCACAGCAACTAAAATTTTGAACATCAACAATGACAAGTTGTATTTCGATGACTGCACAGCAGAAAAGATCTTTTTTGACTAAATAGAAATTTTGATTTTTCCATGATTAGGAATCTCTCCCCGCAAAATTTTGGTTGGTTTGAAACATTATAATAAAAATTGTAACAATATATATATATATATATATATATATATATATATATATATATATATAATATATATATATATATATATATATATTATATATATATATATATATATATATATATATATATATATATAGGAACGACCGGGGTCCCGGCCCCGGCCCCGGCCAACCCCGGCCATTTTTACTGACCCCGGCCCCGGCCCCGGCCCCGGCCAAAAATCAGGGAAAACCGGGGTTGCCGGCCGGGGTTAAAATGGCAAATTATACTTAAATTTTTTTTTTTTTTTTTTTAATTTTCAGCCGATTCTGCTGAAACTTTCAGTTATATAGATTTTTTACCGGTAAGAAAAGTCCATTTCTAGCGTTTTTTTTTTTTTTTTTTTTTTTTTTTTTTTTTTTTTTTTTTTTTTTTGTTGAAATTTTACCCTTTTTTAATTGAATGGCGGTGCCAAACCACTTTTTAGAATGAGCTGAAAATTGGACTATTTATTCAAAATTAAATGGGATACAAAAGTCTCTAATAGACTTTTGTTCCCAGAGTTATAGGAAAAATGTTATAAGCCAAAAACTGACCAACTATAGAAAAAAAAATTTTTTTGAACTAAAAAAATCCACCTTTTCAGACAAAAATTTTTTTTAAAAAAAATACAACTATGACATTTCCTATTTTTGGTGTGTATAGAGGAGGGGTGGGGCTACAAATTCCTCTATGTACTTTATTCGATGACATTCGTTGGTTTTGAGATATAGCCTTCAAAAAGGTCCATTTTTGGCCAAATTTCAAAAATTCCCAAAGTTTGAGAGGCTATATCTCGCTTCAAACAAAGAGCATTTAAATATGCACTAAATAAATATTGTTGCCCTGCCCTCTTCTAAACAATATTCACAAATAAAAAAAATAGTAGGTAGTGTTTTTTTATAAATAATTTTTTCCTTCAGAAGGGTACGATTTTTGCAAATTTTTTTTCAAGTGCTTATATAACTTTTTTCTAGACGTGATATCAAAAACCTATTCCCACCAATGCAAGAAATTGGGGCAAAGGTATTCAGCTAAATTTTCAGCTCATGTGGACCAGTGGTTTGATCCAGTTATTCATTTTTTTCAACTTTGGGTCCAAATAAGTTTCAAACCGTTATAGACTCAAAAAAATGCTCGAAATCAACTCAGAACTTCGTGAAAAAATTCACATACTTTGAAAATTTCAGCTCAATCAGTCAAATAATAAAAAAAAAATTTCAAACAAAATATTAGAGAATTAAGATTTTTTTTTTTTTCTGTTTCTTTTGACCGCTCCTTTTCTGCTAGTGAATGTTCATCTTTGTGTTTTGATTTTAGATACTCCAAAAAGATTTGGTTGAAATTTTTTTACTTGTAGCATCCGGAGGTTCTCTTCTAATTTTCTGACTGCAGATGTTACATTTAGCTATTTCGAGCCTATCCTGAAACATTGTAAAGTATTCAAATACTACAGAAGCTGATCTTTTAGCCATATTGACTGAAAGTATAAACAAAATAATAATTTTTAAATAATGCAGCTAAATGATACAAGTTTGATACATGGCAATAAAATAACAATGATATGTATAAATACAGGTTAAATTGATAATTTTATATCTTACATTTTTTCAAACTTTACCTTAGGGTCTTACTTAAGTAAATCTGTTGAATCACTATTATGAATTAGAATATTTTTTTTTTTAATTTTTGTACTTTTTTTAAACTTTAACTATACAAAACTGTAATTTTTTGATTTTTTTTTTTTTTGGAGAAAATGCATATAATCATTAATTTAAGTGAATGTTGACTATTCTACTCCTTCCTTACAATTAAATAAACCTTATATCTAATTTTCTTAACCTTAAATTTCAGTGCTTTTGACCTCTTTACAAATTTTAGGAAACCCCGGCCAGAACCCCGGCCCCGGCCCCAAATTTGGGTGACCCCGGCCCCGGCCCCGGCCAAATTCCAACCCCGGTCGGTCCCTATATATATATATATATATATATATATATATATATATATATATATATATATATATATATATATATATATATATATATATATATATATATATATATATATATATATATTATAATATATATATATATAATAACAACAATGTATGCGACATTGTGTTTAACGTTTTGGCATCCTGAAGATTTATTTATATATATCCGGTCCACTATGATAAGGAATATTCATCACAGTGATTGATTTTTTTCCTTTTCTGTTTTCCTAAGAGTTTGTACTTTTATATATCAGTAAATAACAATATATAATATATATATATATATATATATATATATTTATATATATATATATAATATATATATATATATATATATATATATATATATATATATATATATATATATATATATATATATATATATATATATATATATATATATATATATATATATATATATATATATATATATATATATATATATATATATATATATATATATATATATATATATATATATATATATATATATATATATATATATAATATATATATATATATATAAGCTAAATTTCATGAAATATGAATTCCGAAAATGACGATTCTTTGGACATAGACAAATTGCCATTGTGGATTTTTGTATTATCTGCTCTGTGTTTTTTGATTATTGGTGTCATTGCTACTGTTGGTAAGTGTTTATTGATTAACTTATAAGAATAGGTTTTTAATTACTATCTGACCTTTTGATTTTCTTTTGTCAAGTGTTAACTATTTTCAATTACGACTAATTGTAAGAGAGGAAATACCTAAACTCAATTGTCTTAAAAATAATTTAAAAGTTCTGTTTTTAGGATGAATCTCGCTGCCATTAGGACATTAGGAAAGAGTTCCTTTAACTATACGTGTATGTTGTTTACATTGCCAAAAATGGAATTCTTTATTAGATTATTAATACTTTCTCCCAGTCAAAAGAAAATTATTTTACAGTCTTTAATACAGAATATTCCTCCGATATATATATATATATATATATATATATATATATATATATATATATATATATATATATATATATATATATATATATATATATATATATATATATATATATATATATATATATATAGAATATGGTTTGATGTGAGGGCAGGTGTTAAACAGGGAAGTGTGTTGTCACGAATTCTGTTCATAGCTTATTTGGATACAGTAATAAAGTTGGTAAGAGAGGAAATAAGAGATTTGGATGGGGATATGATGGCTTATGCGGATGATCTGGCGTGTTGGAGTGAGGATGGGGAAACATTGAGGAGAGTTGTGATGAGTTTTAAGAATAAACTGGAAGAAGCGGGGATGAGTATGAACGTGGATAAGACAGAGATCATGGTGGTAAAGAGATTAGAGGGAGAGAGGTTAGTGGTGGAGGTGGACGGTTTGGAGATTAAGAACGTGGAAAAGTACAAATATTTAGGGGGTTTGTTTGGGAGAGAGGGGGGAAGTGCTTTAGAGATCTCAAGTAGAATAGACCAGTATGGAAGAACGGTTAGAGCATTATACCCTATTATAAGAGATAGGTGGATGGGAGGAGAGGTGAAGAGGACTATTTTTGAAAGCATCCTGACTCCGATATTGTTGTACGGAGCTGAAACGTGGAGCATGACAACAAAGGAAGAGAGCAGGATGCAGACCGCGGAGATGAACGTGCTGAGGGCAATATCGGGAAAGACTAGAAGAGACAGAGTGCGAAATGAGACAATTAGAGAGAGCGTGGGGGTGAAACCCATACTTAACAAAATAGATGTGTCAAGGTTGAGGTGGTGGGGGCATGTGGAGAGGATGTCCGAGGAGAGGGTGGCCAGGAGGAGATAGGAGTGGAGACCGGAGGATGTTAGATTGAGGGGCAGACCACGCAAAAGATGGAGAGAATCAGTGGAGGACACATTGAGAAGAAACCGGATGCCTCCTATGCGGCAACTCGTGGAAGAACGGGTCTTTGAAGACAGAGGCAGATGGAAGAGGATGCTGCTCCCACTGACAGGCTCGTGAGCCTTTCTGGGAGAGGATGTAAGATGTAAGATATATATAGGGCAATGCCCGTGAGATGTGAACTTTAAAAATATATATATATATATATATATATATATATATATATATATATATATATATATATATATATATATATATATATATATATATATATATATATATATATATATATATATATATATATATATATATATATATATATATATATATATATATATATATATATATATTATATAGGTGCGTCCCGTAGCTCAGTTGGCAGAGCGCTCGCTTAGCACGCGAAAGGACCGAGTTCGAGGCTCGGTCGGGACGTGGGAATTTGAGTCATTCCCAGTAACGCTAGCTTCGGCTCACTCAGCCGTTAATGAGTACACTAGTGAAATGCTTGTCACTAGTGGGAATAAATCTCCGGCATCCGCGATAGGCCTGGCCCAGCCAGCGGTATCCGCCGTGGGCCCTTGAAACCCAAGGATCTTCCTCGAAAGATCCCACTGACAGGACGAAAGTCCTTCCTGGGGGAAGATGATTATATTATATATATATATATATATATATATATATATATATATATATATATATATAATATATATATATATATATATATATATATATATATATATATATATATATATATATATATATATATATATATATATATAATATATATATATATATATATATATATATATATATATATATATATATATATATATATTATATATATATATATATATATATATATATATATATTATATATATATATATATATATATATATATATATATATATATATATATATATATATATATATATATATATATATATATATATATTATATATATATATATATATATATATATATATATATATATATATATATATATATATATATATATATATATATATATATATATATATATATAATATATATATATATATAAAATATATATATATATATATATATATAATATATATATATATATATATATATATATATATATATATATATATAATATATATATATATATATATATATATATATATATATATATATATATATATATATATATATATATATATATATATATATATATATATATATATATATATATATATATATATATATTATAATTGGACATTATAAAACCTGATACATATTTACATCAGAATTCTGAATACAGATAATAATTCTGTTTTTAAAATTTTCTCGAAATTTTAAAATTAAATTTGAAACAACGTTTAAATTTAACTGAACAATACGCTGCGAAGAATCTAATAGATTTCAACAACGATAACTACAATCAGTTGGAACAGGCATTTCTGAATAATCTTTGACGTTAATTTCAATTATTTCATTAGCCAAACTGCAATACCAAAGCTAATTTTTAGGAACGTTTTTCCACTCCTAAATTTGTTAGGAATTTGTTATCGTGAAATTGCTTGTACCGTACAAGCCGGAACTGGTTTGTCTCACCAACAGAACTGAAGGAAATAAAATAAAATATATAAATAAAAAAAAAATTACCGAGTTAGATGATTTTGTACTAAAAGGATAATGAAATCAATAGAATACAAATTTTACAACGTGCTTTGGTTCTGCTCTTTTCTAATGAATCCCAAGTTAAATATTATAATTACAGAAGCTTTTAACGAAGTTACTTGATATGTTGCCGTCCATTAGCTTAAATTATATAAATCCATCCCAAAGTCAATCTTTTAAGTTGTTTTCTTGAGGAGTTACCGTTTTCTATTTATGACTTTTATTTGAAGAGATCTTTGAAAAATTGGTTAGCTATTGCCTCACTAAACCTGCTCTATTGTAACCTCGAGCCAAGCATTTCTTTTTTTTAACCCTTACATTTCCATTGATGAAGCTAATGCATGTGATTTCTAACATTCGTTGTTTCTTTGTGCTCAGTAACTAAAAGTTGCTGTTAATTGCAAAGTGTCCATTTCAGATACTCATATTGTAGTAACCTTTTTACAGTCCTGATAGTTTCTAAAATACCAGCAGTCTTTTTTTCCAACTATAAAAGAAGAATTAAAAGTCGCGAAAAATAATTATATCTCTCTTTCGGTAGATTCTATTTCTTCTATTAGCTGACCGGCTTCGTCCGCCAACTTCGGACATCATCAGAGCTTGGATTCTAGAAGATGAGTGATTTATTTTAAAATGTTAAGGAAAAGTTTTTAAAAATTATTTACAAAGTAGATATTAGTTTTTGAGCTTCATATGAGGAGTTCCGAATTTAAAATAATAGGGGTACACGCTAGTATGTCCCATCTGTCAATCAATCAGTCGCACAGCCAGTAAATGTCGATGCACAGTCAGACTCGGGTATATAAACTGGCACACGATGGTGACTAACCGAAAGGGCATCAGCCGTCTTCTTGAAAGAAATTTGGAGGGTTTCATTATTAAATTTGTTGTGAAGCAACCTTAAAAGATGGAAGAGGCTAGTTATCTTTATAATAATTCCAGTTCTATTCGGGGAAAATACTGGTATATCCCATCTGTCAATCAGTCAGTCGCCCAATCAGTAAATGTCGACGTACAGTCAGACTCTGGTAAGTAAACTGGCACACGATAGTGACTAACTGAAAGGGCATCCGTCGTCTTCTTGAAAGATATTTGGAGGATTTCATTATAAATTTGATTATTAAACAGTCTTAAAAGATGGAAGAAGCTGGTTATCTTTATAATAATTTTAGTTCTATTCTGCTCTATTTTAATATCAGTTGGATTTTCTCTTCAATTTTCAAAAAAATTTTTGTTCTTCTATTTCTTCTATTAGCTGACCGGTTTCGTTCGCCAATTATTATTATTATTATTATTATTTTTATTATTATTATTATTATTATTATTATTATTATTATTTTGCTTTTAATATTTTTATTATTATCATAATCAGTTATTATTATCATTATCTATATCTTATTAATATTATTCCGTCCATTTTTTGCTCGTAAGCATTTTGACGAAACCTATATTAAGTAGCTTCACAAAGTATATATATATAATATATTATATATATTTTAATAATAATTTTATTAAATTTCTTTAAATAAATAATAATAATAATAATAATAATAATAATAATAATAATAATAATAATTTTCTTAATTAAATAATAATAATAAATAAATAAAAATAATAATAATAATAATAGATATGTTGCTTCACCAAATATTTTAATAATAATTTTATTAAATTTCTTTAAATAAACAATAATAAATAATAATAACAAGACAAAATATATATATATATTTTAATAATAATATTATTTAATTTCTTTAAATAAATAATAATAATAATAATAATAACAAGAACATCGGCGTATCCCTACGGGATACGCATATGAACTTGTTATTATTATTATTATTATTATTAATATAAAAATGTTTATTACTATGTTTATTACTGTGTGGTGACAATTAATCTACGGTATATACTTGGTCATTTCGGATGGAGAAGCTCGACGATGTTTACGCAAACCTAAGCCTTTTAGTTTAGGCGTTGCTTCAGCAACGCTGCTTGCTATTATTATTATTATTATTATTATTATTATTATTATTATTATTATTATTATTATTATTATTATTATTATTATTATTATTATTATTAGTATTATTATTATCGTAAAACATAATATATTATATATATATATATATATATATATAT
>SEYY01024360.1:30000-45933 GCA_009176605.1 Armadillidium nasatum | reverse complement strand
GAGGCGCCTTCAGTTTCTTCACACCACCCCAGTTGCTTGCTCTGTATAGGGGTGTTGTTCGCCCCTGTATGGAGTATGCGTCACACATCGGGGTGGTTCCACACACACAGCTCTCCTGGAAAAGGTGGAGTCTAGAGCTTTTCGCCTTATCAATTCTCCTGCTCTCACTAATTCTCTCCAATCTCTTTCTGCCCGTCGAAATGTTGCGTCACTCTCTCTCTACTATCGCTATTACAATGACACTGCTCTTCTGAACTCTCTCGTCGCATACCTCCTCCATTAAGAAGGGTTCGTGCGACTCGTCTTTCTACACAGTCTCATCCTTTCTCTGTCCAACTCTCTGACCCCAGACTTAACCTCTATGCTCAATCTTACATTTACTCTACTGTAAGTCTGGAACACACTTCCTTCATCTATTTCCCCAACTACCTATGACTTAAGCACTTTTAACGCCGTGTATCAGGTCATGTCGGCCTTTTATTTGACCATGTTTCCGACTTTCTCCCAACTCTGGTGGAACAATGGTAGGCCTCTGGCCTTTGCCCACCAGAGGAAAAAAAAAAAAAAAAAAAAAAATATATATATATATATATATATATATATATATATATATATATATATATATATATATATATATATATATATATATATATATATATATATATATATATATATATATATATATATATATATATATATATATATATATACTATATATATATATATATATATATATATATATATATATATATATATATATATATATATATATATATATTATATATATATATATATATTATATATATATATATAAATATATATATATTAATATATATATATATATATATATATATATATATATTATATATATATATATATATATATATATATATATATATATATATATATATATATATATATATATATATATATATATATATATATATATATATATATATATATATATATATATATATATATATATATATATAATATATATATATATATATATATATATATATATATATATATATATATATATATATATTATATATATTATTATATATATATATATATATATATATTAGGGATGGAGCGATACCAAAATTTTTACCGATACCGATACCGATACCTAAAAATTCCCCGATACCGATACCCGATACCCGATACCTGAAATATGCCGATACTTGCCGATACTACTACCGATACCACTACCGATACCGATACTTTACTCCTATACAAATTTTTTGCCGATACCGATACCGATACTGAAAGGCCGATACCGATACCGATACCGGTATCGGAAATATGCCGATACTTGCCGATACCGATACCGATACCGATACTTCACTCCATCCCTAATATATATATTAAATCTAAATGAATATATTTTCTTAAATTCGATTTTGATGGATTCTCAGAATTTTCCGATTGAAAATTGACAAATAGAGACGTTTTCTTCTCTTTTAATTGATCACGTTTTAAAATCTAGAATGACAATAATTTGGAGATAATTTTTCTTTTGTTCAAATATAACGAGATGCGTTAGGGTTATTTATATATATATTATATATATATATATATATATATATATATATATATATATATATATAATATATATATATATATATATATATATATATATATATATATATATATATATATATATTAGCTTCAAAATTTGCATCAGTATCTCCCTCATGATATCCATATATATATATATATATATAATATATATATATATATATATATATATATATATATATATATATATATATATATATAATATATATATATATATATATATATATATATATATATATATATATATATATATATTATATAATATATATATATATATTATATATATATATATATATATATTATATAATATTATATATATATATATATATATATATATATTATATATATATTATTATATATATATAATATATATATATATATAATATATATATATATATATATATATATATATATATATATATATATTATATATATATATATATATATATATCACATTAGCTCCAAAATTTGCATTCCTTCCTCCACCTCATGATACTGTTCTCTTACCAACAAAATTAATATCCAAATCACAATCTTTAACCTAAATCTCAAACCTTTTACTCGGAAAAAAATTCCACGTTCACACACAATCTCTCTTAACACCAATCCTCAAACATGTACAGAAGTCAATATCATTAACTCCTAGCAATTTAAACATCAGAAACCAGCTCTCTCGCAAACCTCTTTCCATACTCATGCTTCCACTTTCCTTTGTATTACTCTCTACTCACCCGTACGTCCACTACACTTAATCACAGCATGGCTGATACGCCATACCTTATCCTTTCTCCATCTCCCAATCTTAATAACCTTCCAACAACACAAATGCATTCCTCTATGAAAAAGTATACACCAACTATAATCAAGCAAGGTAAACTTCACAGTACACACAGAGCAATCCTTCTCTCCTTCGGCATTTTCAGTTTCCTGATGAAGGTGTAAAAGTATTTGACTAAATAATCTTGCAACCCCAAAGAAATAAATCACACACGGACGCAGGACACACTTTAATCAAATTACACCTCTGAATTTGCCTCACTAATATTAAAACACGAGAGAATAAGATACGGCAGACAGCTAACTCATGAACATGAACAAAGTGACCAAATTCATAGGCTAAGCTTAAAAAGAATAACAAACATTCGCAAACAAGACAAAAAATTCAAAACTGGTAGAAAAGCACTTAAAACTTGTGCCACCAAACAAATAGAGTAAAACTATTCCACGCCATTTAGAAAATTCATATTTCAAATATCAGCCCCATTTTAACACATGAAAAAGTCCATATCCAAAATAAAATACTCCTATTTCTAAAATCCATAAACCTATCCACCAATCTTCATCATCATACCAGTTCTTTATAATTATTCTATGTTAATAAAAAAATCAATCACAAACCAGCCTGTTCAAAAACAGAAAAATCATAAAACGACTCAATAAGACAAAATTTAAACGCATCTCAGAAAATAATTTTCATCTCTGAAGCAGCTAAAAATATCTTTAACATCTGAAACTAAAAGTCCGGATTATATCTCTAATGGGATACATCTAACCTCCAAAGCTACCCACAACATAAATAACGGCGTTTGGCTCAATAATATTCTCCTTCCAGTCTAAAAGCATGTACAAATCATATTTATCCTGAAAACTAATGAATCCCCACAAAAAAATAACATTATCTTACTGACTCATATCTTATTTTATCTTAATTCTCGATTATTTGAAAAACGCAGACTTTCAAATCTCAAATTCCCTCACGGTTTTATATCTAATCACTCAACAAGTACCCTATTCCAATAGTTCAAACTCATACAAATACTATTCAACCGAGGTTCCTAGCCCCCTCCTCACAGTTCTTGGTAAAATAAATAACAGAAAACCATTTGAGACCGAACAGAAACATTTAAAATCGTAAAAGCTAAATTTGCAGCAAAATAAAAATCATTGAGAATCTTTTATTCATTAGAACACCACTGATAAATCAATGAAAATATTCATAAAAAACTAAACGATCTGTTTAATAGAGTACCTCAATAAATAAACAAACAAATAAATAAATAAAAAATAAATAAATATAATAATATATATATATATATATATATATATATATATATATATATATATTATATATATATATATATATATATATATATATATATATATATATATATATATATATATATATATATATATATATATATATATTTTAGGATAACCAAAAACATATTTAGGACAGTTTGTTTATTTTATTTATACTCCGAAAATCTGGATGTTAAACAGCCGAATCTAAGGTGTAGATTGACCTGTCATCTACGGAGCTGACAACTTTAGGTGGAAATGGATAGGTTGTCTTTTGAGAACAAATTTCCAATTCTGCAATAGTAATGCAAAAGAAAGGAAATTTTAAGTTATATTAATTAAAAAACAAATAAATAAATGTCGCCTGAGCACTTACATCGAAATTTCAACTCGCCATAAATCCTGAGGAAGACGTATATGGACAGATGAAAGTTTTGAAAGAAACTTGGTCCTTCACTCGGAGCTACGGTTGAGTTGATCGTAACTTCAGCATATAGACAACAGTAGATGTAGAAGATGTTTAGGGCCTTTTGAATCACAACGAAATTGCTCGTCGTCCTTTTCTTTAAAGAGAAGTTGCTTCTTAAAATAGATTTCTAAAAACTTGGGAAAAGCAGTTGGACGAGAACAAATATAAAATAAAAAAACAGATAGGCCCTTTATTTAAATGATGGTTGCATATGTGTAAATTTTGAGTAACATTATTTACCATAAAAGTAAGTGTGCACACCTTAAATTACGATAAATATAATTTACACTCAATATGCAATATGCATAAATCGAATACCATCGAACACAAGTCAACCTTTCCTATTTTTAAGCAAATAAACCTTAATTTGACTTGTGATTTATTTAATAGTAGTTTTAATAAAAATTGCTCTGACGAGTCAATCTACCCTTTATTGTTAAGGATTTAGTAAACTCTGGTATGTTAAAGCGAATGTGCAAGCTTAAACAAAGTCTTGTCGCTACAAAGACAAACGAAAAGGAATAACGTTATCACAATGTCATGTTTTCGATACAAAGACAAACGACAAAAAAAGTCATGTTTTGATACAATGACAAACGACAAAAGAGTAATGTTAAGACTTAGCAGCCTTCGAATTACAAAGACAAACGACAAAAAAGTCATGTTTTGATACAATGACAAACGACAAATAAGTAATTTAAGACTCAGAATGACTTATTTTCTTCCCATATACGGTTGCAGGAACATTGTTTCTGCAGCTGGCTCCACCCTGCATCTTGCGGGATACGGTGTATTGTATAATAATAATATTATATATATATATATATATATATATATATATTATATATATATATATATATATATATATATATATATAAATATTTTAATATATATATATATATATAAATATATATAATATAAACTGTTAATGCAAGACATGCCGTCTCCCACGACGTGCACAATAAATACTTGCAGCTATAAAGAAGACCTAACAATCTATTTAAAAACTCAAACCTCACTCTCCGCCACTCGCAATATCCAGTCTACTAGAAAACTGTCATATACAAAAACGAATGTTATTCTTACCAAAAAGCTTCATTCATCCTTTTAATACCTGACAGACGACAGACGAGAAGTCCACTTTAAAACTCTTCAACTATAAATTGGTACTCAGTAAAAAAATTATTCAAGTATACTAGGTATCACTTATGACGCACTTAGAACATTAACCCTCACACAAACAATATCATTTTAGTAGCAAACCACAATATCGGTATTCGAAAACTCTTAAACGGGCCTAATTTGGATAACACAAAGGAACAATTTTCTAAAAAACTTAAGTCTGAAATCTCTAAATACACCTCTAATAAACTGGAAGTTGTGAAAGATAACTTACAACAATAATTGGCTGATTCTAAACTACCTTTACCGAAGATATTCATAAAAAAACTTATATTTCAAAACTACTCTCAATACTGGGAATCCAATTATACTGTAAAAACATCTTTAGCTCGCTTAAACCCTCATCTCCCAAAATATCATTATGAAGCACATACATAACACATAAAAACCAGTTTTCTTTAGCACTTCCTCTAGGAGACACAATTCATTATGATCCTTTTCTGAAGTACAAATGGAAGAACAGAGGCTGGACCGACAAGCCAGATTCTGCCCTGCCAGGTACCTTTCAGGATAACATTCCTTCCCCCAAGAATTTAAAAAAAGTTTAAAACAGCCCCAAACCAGTATCACTCCAGATGCCTATCTTCCACCTTCGAATCAGCTGGACACTAATTAGTGGATTGTTCCACCCTTTTAGTAAAAATCATATTAACAGATTAAAAGTATTTCCGCTGTCAGAAATGTCTAGTCCGGACCTGCTGCCGTGGTGGCATTTTATCTTGCCACGTATATAATATATATGATTAGAGAGTTCCACAGAATAGATTTAGCCTACTATAATATATTGTAAGGGAACGGTGGAGGAAACTCGAGCACCTGCATGTGTAGTATATATATATATATATATATATATATATATATAATATATATATATATATATATATATATATATATATATATATATATATATATATATATATATATATATATATATATATATATATATATATATATATATATATATATATATATATATATATATATATATATATATATATATATATATATATATATATATATATATATATATATATATATATGTATGTGTATGTGTATGTGTCTGTGTCTTTATCTATGTGTATATGAGTGTGTAAGTATGTGTGTCTGTGTGTGTATGTGTGTCTATCTATGTATGTGCATGTGTATGTGTGCGCAAAAAGAAATAAAATAATTTTATGAATAAATGATTAAAGAATGCAGCAAATGCTTTTTTCATATAATTATTTATTGCTCTTGTATCTTTTGAGAATTCTAATACAGTTTTAAAGAATATTAATTTATGTAGACATAAAAAATATGAAGAAAATTAAAAAAAGTGTATTAAAGGTTTATACTTTTATTCATATTAAGCTCTTAAAAATTATAAGTGGATTTGAAACATTTAAAATTCTCAAAACATAATTTTTTGCTAATGAAAATCGAATCCTTGTATTATAAGGATTATGCAAGCATAAAGCTAATTATTTTTTATTGTAGCAATTAGCCTAACTTCTAAAAGCTTTATACTTTCTTTATACTTTTATCTTCTGAATGCCGATTGCCGATCGCCGATCGTCGAGTGCTGAGTGCAGAAAGCTTAGTGCTAATTATTTAAAGTCAACTTCGTAGTAAGGGAAAAATAAGCTTGCTTATGACATTTATAACAGTCTTAATTATTTATTTGAAGGAGAGGATCCAATGTTGAGAAAATTTTTTTTCGATCGATTACCCTGAAAATTTCAACGTATATAGATTTTTTCCCGCTGAAAAAACTCGATTCACAACGTTTTAACGTACTTATAACGGCTAAAAAGCTTTTTTGAAAATTTTACCCAAATTTAAGTGGACGGTGAAGCCAAACCACTTTTTGGAATGATCTGAAATTTGGATTGTATATTCAAAATTTTATTGGCTACAAAAGCCTTTAAAAGAATTTTGTTTTCTGCTTTATAGAAAAAAATGTTATATGCCCTCATCTGACCAATTGTCGAAAAAAAAAAATTTCCCGGACAAAAAAATCAAAAAAAAAAAAAAAAATCTGTGCATTAAAAGTCATTTATTTTGTATAGAGGATGGACAAGGCTACAAATTTCTCTAAATACTTTTTTCAATGCTATTTGTTCTTTTCGAGATATAGCATCTCAAAAAAGGCCAGTTTTCAAAGAAACTTCAAAATTTCCTAAGTTTGAGAGGCTGTATCTCGAACCAAACAAATAACATTTAAATATGTATTAAATAAAAGTTGTAGTTCTCTTCCTCCTCTAAATACAGTACCTGCCAAATATAAAAAACTTTTAATGTATAGTTTATTTTATTTTTTTTTCTCCGGATGGGTATATTTTTCCCATTTTTTATATAAAAAAAATCAAAGTGCTATAACTTCTTTTTTAATGCAGATATCAAAAAAGTCCAACATTAAAATTGTAGAAATTAGGGCTGAGAATATAAAGTTTTATTTCTAGGTCATTTCGACCACTGGTTTACCACCTCTATTCATTCTAATTTTGAAATTTGGCTCCAAATAACTTTCAAACCATTATAGACTCAGAAAAACGTCAGAAATCGAGTGTTTTAAGTCGGAAAAAAATGCATATACACTGCAGATTTCAGGGTAATTAGTCACATAATAAAAAACTTTTTTTGAGATTGGATCCTTCCCTGAATTCAAACAAAAATATTTTTGAAATAAGAATAATCACTTACTAACCTCAAATCTCCATTAAATTTCAGGAGCACAAATTCAGTTCTCAGTAATTTTTCTTTTAGAGAAAAACGTATATCTATATTAGATACCTTATTTTGCTCTCACTTCGTTTATGATAATTATTTATTTAGGTAATAAACTACTATTTTTTTAAATAAATCTTTTAAATATGATTACCTTATTTTTTATTAGTAAAAAAAGAGAAAACACATAAACCTTAATATTTCAGTTGACAAATATTTTATAATATTTTTAAAAATATTAATAAATGAAAACGACTTGAGAAACCTTATAATTTTAATGTCTTACAATTATTAAATATTTGCTAATCAGTTATTGTGATTTATTCTATTATTATTGTAATTTTTCTCGAAACCAAATTACACTTATTAATTTTTTTTTATTTTTGCCAAAAATTTATATAATTTTTTTACATTTTTTGCAGATGTTCTTTCCTTTACCTTTTAAAGGTTTTCTTGTTTTTACTCGTTCCTTTTGCTCTCCTTAATAAGTATCACGTTCACAAAAATTTTACCCCAAATTATCATTTATCTCATTTTCCACACATTCAAAATTTTAAGTTTTTTTTACCCAAGACCTATTTTACATTTTAATCTACTTTCTCTCTCTCTCTCTCTCTCTCTCTCTCTCTCTCTCATATATATATATATATATATATATATATATATATATATATATATATATATATATATATATATATATATATATATATATATATATATATATATATATATATATATATATATATATATATATATATATATATATATATATATATATATATATATTAGGGGGATCACTTTATAGTGATCGGGACCGGGACTTGGTGTTTGGTCCTGTGGCACAGGTTCTAGGGAAAACCTGATGCTCTTATCTCTTAGGTGGTGTAGAGATGGAAAGAGATCTTCAGTAGGCTGAGTGTTCTTAGTTCCTCTCGCTGACTTGTTGACCAACTTGTATCTTCAGGCCTTTACTCGGAATACCACTTCAAGGGAGGGACCGCAGTCGAGGGCAAAAGGATCTGCCAAACTGTGGTATCCTTTTGAATGGCGTAATAGGCAGGAGCTTCTTCTTCTAGAGGAACCGATTCTTGTTGAGGAAATTGGTTGTTGCCTCTTCAGTAACTTCTTCTAGCTTCTGGTATACTAAATTGAATACTTAAACTACCTG
Source organism: Armadillidium nasatum (assembly GCA_009176605.1). NCBI lineage: Eukaryota > Metazoa > Arthropoda > Malacostraca > Isopoda > Armadillidiidae > Armadillidium > Armadillidium nasatum. Next base: position 36,745 of record SEYY01024360.1, on the reverse strand, counting down.
TTAACCTTCTAAAATTATCTCTAAAATTGAAAGGTGTTTTAAACAAGTAATTAGTTTTACACTTTTTATTCATTAAAAATTACATTATAAACTCATTATTATTTTTATTTTTTTACAAAATGTTAAATTATTATGTAAAATAATTTTTATAAATAAAAAATAATTATTAATATCTATAAATAATATTATTTTTATCAAAATGCATAAAAATAGAAATTATATCAATAACTTATATTTTTTACATAAATAACATATATATTAAAAAAAATATAAATATATTATAAAAATATAAAATAGAAATATTATTCTTAAATATGTGATATTGTTCTAGCTATCATAATTGTATTATGCAATTAGTTTGGAAGCAAAAGTAATTGTTGATTCGTATGACATTGCTATTACATTAGTAATATTTCTAAATACAAATTACGTTTCAGTATTTATTTAATTATTAAATAATATTTTATTATTAATTTTAAATGAGCAAATTTTTATTTTATTTATTAATTGAGCTAAAAAGTATTTTGAACATTTAATTTTACATGTTAATTTATTAAAATCATTTTCTTTGTTACAAAAAAGGAAACTGTTATTCATTTTTGGGGTAACTTATTTATCACTTCACTAAATATTACATCCCTGCCGAGAAAGTGTACTCTTGAGAAAAGGAACCGCTGGATTAGAGGTGTCGTCGTAGTGAGAACATCAGGTGCATCAAAAATAGGAACGTCAGGAACATGGATAGCTTCTACTGTTACAGAAAAATGCCGAAGGAAAGTATCTGCTAGGATGTTGTTGTCCTTTTGTTGAAGTGACGAATTGGGTGACGATTATTTTGTAGAAATGAGTGGTTGATGAGTTGAATGAAGAGTCATTTTCCAAAAAAAAAAAAAAAAAAAAAAATGTCGTTGAATGAAGAGTTAATTTGTGTTGTTTCTGATAATTCCTTTGCAGTAGAAATCCAAAGGGACAAATTGGCCATAAAGCCTCTGGTGTAAAACTTCTCCAATAGACGTCTAACTGCTGTCCGTTATTTGTTAAGTTGAGCTCAATTGAATTCAGCCAGAAGAATGGAAGAGTTGGTAAATGATTTAGATTTCTTGAGGAGCAGTTTTTTAATGGAAGAACGTGGTTGAATTAACTCTTCATTCAACGACATTTTTTTTTACAAATGATTCTTCATTCAACTTTTAATTATTAAATACTATTTTATTATTAATTTTAAATAAATAAATATTTATTTTATTTATTAATTGAGTTAAAAAGTATTTTTGATCATTTAATTTTACACGTCAATTAATTAAAATCATTTTCTTTGTTACAAAAAAAAGAAAACATATTTATTTTTGGAGTAACTTATTATATATATATATATATATATATATATTATATATATATATATATATATATATATATATATATATATATATATATATATATATATATATATATATATATATTATATATATATATATATATATATATATATATATATATATAATATATATATATATATATATATATATATATATATATATATATATATATATATATATATATATATATATATATATATATATATATATATATATATATATTTTTTTTTTTTTTTTTTTTTTTTTTACAGAACGCCACCACTCACGGGCAGAGCCCTTTTCAAGGAGGGGGCTAACGCATAAGGAGAAAATTCCTTAAGACACACACACCTAACGTACAACCCTCAGGTGGGCACAGACGGAAGCCTTGAAGAGAGGAAGATTAAATACAGGAGGAAAATAGATGATGGTAGAGAGTTCCACAGAATAGAGGTGGCTGGAAAGAAGGAGGCACTACAACGGGCCAGCCTGGGGTTTCCTACGTCCACACAAAATTGGTGCGAAAGCAGGGCACCCCTTGTGCAACGAGGACGACGCAACGGTGGAGGAATGCGAGAGGCCAATTCCGTATATATATATATATATATATTATATATATAATATATATATATATATATATATATATATATATATATATATATATATATATATATATATATATATATATATATATATATATATATATATATATATATATTTTATTTCACCTCTGGTGGGCAAAGTCCAGAGGCCTACCAAGAGTTAGGGGGAAAGACGGAAGCCTGGTCAAATTAAAGGACGAAGTGACCTGATACACGACGTTTGAAGGTGTGTAAGTCATAGGAAGTTGGAAAAATAGAAGAAGGGAGTGTGTTCCAGACTTTACAAGTAAAGTACATGTAAGATTGAGCATAGCGGTTAAGTCTGGGGTCAGAGAGTTGGACAGAGAAAGGATGAGACTGTGTAGAAAGTCAAGTCCCACGAGCCCTTCTCAGTGGAGGAGGCATGTGACGAGAGAGTTCAGAAGAACAATGTCCATTGTAATAGCGATAGTGTAGAGAGAGTGACGCAACAATTCGACGAGCAGAAAGAGATTGGAGAGAATCAGTGAGAGCAGGAGAGTTGATAAGACGAAAAGTCCTAGACTCCACCTTTTCCAGGAGAGCTGTGTGAGTGGAACCACCCCAGATGTGTGATGCATACTCCATACAGGGGCGTACAACACCCCTATACGGAGCAAGCAACTGAGGTGGAGTAAAGAAATACTGAAGGTGCCTCAGAACACCTAACCTCTTAGAAGCTTGTTTAGAAAGAGACTTAATGTGATCTTTCCAAGAAAGATCACGAGAAAAGGAAACACCGAGAATATTAAGAACAGATGAAGGCTTGAGTTGAGTGTTTTCGAAGAAGATATCATAGTTGTATGGAAGATTGTGTCGAGTAGAGAAATGGAGGAATTGAGTTTTGGTGGCATTGAAGACAACCATCTTCTCTAGGCCCCAATTAGAAATACGAGATAGATCAGAGGTCAGCTGCTCCAAGGCAACCCTCCTTGCGTCTAGTAACTGTTGTTGAGAGGGGCGCCTTTCAAATTGAAAAGAGTAATGAAGGGTGGAGTCATCAGCATATGAATGGATAGGAGATGAAGTAACAGAGAGAAGGTCATTAATAAAAAGTAGAAAAAGTGTTGGGGATAGGACAGATCCTTGAAGAACTCCACTATTAATAGATTTAAAGGAAGAGCGGTGGCCGTCAACAACTGCTGCTATAGAACGACCGGAAAGGAAATCAGAGAGAAGGTCACAGAGAGAAGGATTGATTCCGAAAGAGGGAAGTTTGGAAATCAAAGCTTTGTGCCAGACTCTATCGAAGGCTTTTGATATGTCCAGCGCAACAGCAAAAGACTCACCGAAATGCCGAAGAGCGGAGGACCAAGAGTCAGAGAGAAGGGAAAGGAGATCACCAGTAAAGCGTTTCTTATGAAGCCATACTGGCGATCAGAGATAAGATTAGAAGAATTGAGATGTTTCCAAATCTTCCTGTTAATTATAGATTCGAAAACTTTAGAAAGAACGGAGGTTAAAGAAATGGGACGATAGTTAGAGGGTTGAGAGGGGTCCCACTTCATCGGCACAGGCTGAATGAGCTCACATTTCCAGCAAGAAGGGAAGGTTGAAGTAGAAAGACATAGACGAAAAAGTTTACCAAGGCAGGGTGCAAGCTCGGAAGCACAAGTTTTGAGAACCACAGGAGGGATACCATCAGGACCGTACGCCTTCTTAGTGTTAAGCTCAGAGAGAGCAGAAGTGACGTCTTTTGAAGAAATTTTAATTTTAGGCATAAATGAGTTGGAGGGGGTTGAAGGAGAAGGAACAGCTCCGGAATCGTCTAAGGTTGAATTAGAAGCAAAAGTTTGAGCGAAGAGTTCAGCTTTAGAGGAAGGCAAAATGGCAGTTGTACCGTAAGAAGATACTAGAGGAGGGAAAGAGGAAGAAGCAAAGTTAGAGTTGACATTTTTTGGAAAATGCCAGAAAGGGCGTGAGGAAGTAGAACCAGAAAGATTGTTGCATTTTAATTAAGCGGAGAAAGGAGTTTTTAGTATTACGGAGAATATATATATATATATATATATATATATATATATATATATATATATATATATATATATATATATATATATATATATATATATATATATACTTTATTTCCTGTGAAGTTCACATCGGGCCGCCACCGAATTCTTCCACTTCTGTCTGTCCTGAGTCATCTTCTTTTCTCCTCCTCAGGTCCACCTCATTTTGTTTAGATCCTCCTTCACTGTTCTTCTCCATGTTCCAGTCGGTCTCCCTTTTCCTCCGGCGTACAACTCACTGCTACCTTGCAATCATTGTTCTTTCTCCTTCAAATATGTCCAAGAAAACTCAATCTTCCCCTCCCTATCAGACTCCACCACCTCCACCTTTGTTCTATTCCTTAGCTCTTCATTTGATAATGTATTGGGTCAGTACACTCTTAGAATTCCTCTTAAGCACCCGTTATGGAAAACTTGCAATTTCCTTACATCTTTTTTGTTAGGACTCCATGCTTCGCAGCCATATAGCATCACTGATCTTATATTGCTTATATACAATTTCAATTTAGTTTTAATCTTTACCCTACTCAATCTCCGCAATCTCTCCAATTAATTGAAATTATTTCTTGCTTTATTTATTCTCCCCTCAATGTCCTAACTCGTTCATCCCCTCTCCTTTACCTTTGCTCCCAAATATATAAATGGAAACTCTTCCGATTTCTTCCTCTCCCAATTTCAAATTTATGTTCCTTTCTGAGTTTATTACCATGTATTTAGTTTTCCTGGTACTTATTTATTTTTAGTCCAAACTTTCTTCCGTATTTTGCTACTTTTTCTGTCTTTTCCTGTATGTCTCTACTTGATTGGCCAAATAAACAAATATCATCCGCGAAATCTAGGTCATCCAAGCTCTCCATCATATTCCATCTTATTCCTGTTCCTCTCCCCTCCATCGCTCAATCCAGTGCAATGATAAAGAGAATTGCAGACATGCTACACCCCTGCTTTACACCACTCTTGATCTTGAACATTTCTGTCATTTTATCGTCAATCTTCATTACACATTCGTAACCTTCATAAAATTTTTTTGATCATCCTTATTATTTTGCTTGGGATTCCGTATCTCTATTTTCCGTAACGTATCTTAATTGATACTATCAAAAGCCTTTTCAAAATCTATAAACTTTTCATATGTTATTCTTCTCCATTTATTGCTTTGTTCGATTATATTTCTTAGCATAAATATTTGCTCTGTGCATCTTCTCCCAGGTCTGATACCAGTCTGTTCCTTCCTCAATCTTTTGTCAACTCCTTTAATTCTATAGACTATTATTTTTGTAAATATCTTCCCTGGTACTGAAAGGAGTGTTATTCCTCTCCAAATATTACATTTGGATAGGTCTCCATTATTTGGAAATTTAATTATTTTCCCTTTTCTCCAATCTTTCGGTAGCTCTTTCATATCCCATATCAACCTGTATAGTTCTTCCAATTCAACAATTATGCTCTCGATACCTTCTTTCATTATTTCATCCTTTATCCCATCGATTCCAGATGCTTTTCCATTCTTCGATTTTTTAATTGCTTCTGCTATTTCTTTTTATTGCTGGTGGATTTATATCTATCTATCATCATTTCCTCCATCTCCTCTCCCCACTCTTCTGAACCTATCTCTTCGACTATTTTCTTTTCACTAAAAAAGTTCTCTAAAATGTTCTTCCCATCTTTTATCAATCCTCTCCTTATCACTTATCATTTTCTATCTTTTTCTATAACGTTTTCATTTTTTTTGCTTGAATTTCCTTTCATCCTTTTTGTCAGGTTATATATAGTTCTCAGTTCTCCCTTCTCTGCAGCCCTCTCAGATACCTCTGCCATCTCCTCATATTAATCCTCACGATCTGTTTTTGCTCTTCTTCTTATATCTTCGTTTAACGTTCTATATTCCTCCATCATTATATATATATATATATATAATATAATATATATATATATATATATATATATATATATATATATATATAATATATATATATATATATATATATATATATATATATATATATATATATATATATATATATATATATATATATATATATATATATATATATATATATATATATATATATATATATATATATATATATATATATATATATATATATATATATATATATATATATATATATATATATATATATATATATATATATATATATATATATATATATATATATATATATATATATAATATATATATATATATATATATATATATATATATATATATTGAGAGGTAAAGCATAAAAACTAACATTAATTCAACAACGTATTTAAAGAGATTAATTAAAGCTTTGAAAAAAGAAGTTTTGTAATTGTGAATTTAATTAATGATAAACTTTTATATTTTCCGCTTATTGATAAGAAAAAAATGTAAAATTCAAAATAGAATTATGATTTGCATATCACCATTTCTATTTCAGAATATTGTTTCGGGCTTCACAGTGAAACTTCCATATATGAAAAAAATTTGTACCTTATAAGGAGCATTGCTGTAGTCTTAAAACTTCGCTGAAAAAAATATTTAAAGATTTTATTTTTTTTTTTTTTTTTTTTTTTTTATTATTATATATATATATATAATATATATATATATATATATATATATATATATATATATATATATATATATATATATATATATATATATATATATATATATACATATATATATATTATTTAGTAGAAGGGAAAGAAAATGGAATGTATTACTACATGCAGAAAAAATTGCTTCGGTTATGCGTCTGCCTATTCC
>SEYY01024360.1:22500-25000 GCA_009176605.1 Armadillidium nasatum | reverse complement strand
GTGTATAAGAGTGTTGTGTTGAAATATGTGTTGGATGAGTAGTTCAGCGGTTAATTGAAGGGGAATATTTGTAAATAAAGACTGAATGTCCAACGAACACATAATTGAGTTAGAGGGTGAGATCGATTGTATTTCTGTAGCAAACTTATAAGAGTTAAGAACTGAAAAGGTGGAGGTAAAAGATGACTTGATTATTTGTGCTAAGTGTTTTGCAAGCTTATAATTATGCATATGGTAAGATATTAATACCGGCCTAACAGGGCACCCAGGTTTATGAGTTTTGGGTGATCCATATATGGATCCCAATGTCGTGCCTGTAGGGAAGATTTGATGGTATACAGAGTCTTCAATTTTATTTTGGGATTTCATATTTCTTAATGTCCTGGCTAATTTATCTTCCAATTGTTGAATGAGCTTGTGGAGAGGGGTGTCAACAATGGAGAACTTGGTGGTATCATTCAGAATCTGCAACATTTTTTGTTGGTAATCATCCTTATTGAGGATTACTACGCCCTTCCCCTTATCAGGCGAGCAAATGACTAAGTCTCTATTTGAGTTAAGATCTTTTAAAATGCCGAGATCTTGTTTTGTAATAAAGGGGTGACTCCAGATATTTCTAGTTGACTTGAAGTGATCGATTGCTAAATTTTTAATTTTACCACATACTTCTTTGAAATTGGAGTTGAAAATAGGTTCCTGCTTTATTGTTGAAGCTAGTTTTTCAAATGACAAGAAATATTTAAAGTAATTATACTTAGTTCCAGGTAAAGTAAAGTCCAAGCCCAAGGTTAATAATTGCTTTTCTCGCTGTGACAAAATATAAGTAGAAAAATTTTTGATGACCAGGTCCGGATTTCCAAATGATGGAGGGGAAATGTTTAACTGATTCAATTTATTGCAATGTCTTTCAGATACGCAAGCACTCAATTCATTTAATCTATTTTTAATAACTATCTTGAGAGTGATGAAGTCAAGAAGTGATAAATCTCTTTCCAGTTGTAGTTCAAGTCGTTTAGACAGAGATGCATAATTGATCGACAGTCGGGTCTTATATTTAATCTCATTAATGAGCAATTTACTAAGAATGTCCTTGTATAGGTGTGAAGTGTGTAAAGTTTGCCTATACAAGTTTACCTGTAGAAATTTAGGAGCTACGTCATTGAATTGGCAAATTTTTAAAAACTTCAAATCCAGTTGAGCTTTAGTGTATTTGACACTTAAATTTTCCCACCTTCGAGCTGCATTTAGCGTTGTTAAGCCATATTTTCTTCTAATATTATAGTAAATGTTGGTGCTCCTTTTGAGCTTAATCTTTATAGCAAATAATATGACGAAAAATAAGCATGACATCAAGTTAAGGTGGAGATAGACGCATTGTTGATCAATATTTAATAACTGTAAACAATTTTTTATTATCCTTCCTTGCTTTCTCTAGCCACATCAGACACATTTTTTACATTTGACAATACCATTTATCAACAAAAAGACGGTGTAGCAATGGGATCACCTCTTGGCCCAATCCTTGCAGACTTCTTCATTTCACATCTGGAATCCCTATATCTAGACACTTCTTCTACTGTTTCACCTCCTACATTTTACAAAAGATATGTCGACGACATATTTTGCCTTTTCCCTTCAATAGAACTTGCTAATAAGTTCCGGTCGCACATCAACACCTTGCAACCCAACATACAATTTACAATAGAACACGAACATCTTAACACGCTTCCATTTCTGGATGTCTTTGTTACCAAAACTCCTCAAATGTTCACTACAAACGTCTACAGAAAGCCAACATTCACACCAACTATAACTAATTATTACAGTTCCTCCCCTATTACATACAAAACCAACACCATTCTTACATTCATACATAGAGCGTATGGAATTGTGTCTTCTCATCTCAATTTACATAATGAATTTCAATTTCTTCAGGATTTATTTCTCGCACATAACTATCCACCTAATATAATATCACAATATATCTTTCATTTTCTTAACAACAAATATCGTCCCACATTCCCCACATTACTAGCCCCTAAAAAAATCATTTATATCAGCTTTCCTTATCTCAATTCTACCACCACTGCCATGACACGTAAAATACGTAAGATCCTGTCATTACATTTCCCACATATAGACTTTCGATTCACATACAGTACGTCTTTCAAAATCTCTTCTTTTTTCCATTACAAACCGTCATTGCCCTTTCCTCTCATAGCCTCGGTGGTATATAAGTACTCTTGTCCCTTGTGTAGCAAGGGCTACATAGGATCTACCACCAGACTTTTGAGATCTAGGATTTGTGAACACCAGGGCATCTCTCACCGTACCTCTCTTCCTCTTTCTACTCCATCGTTTTCTAACATACGTGTTCACACACAAACATGTAACACCTTCCCTCTCCCCAAACATTTCAATGTTCTAGACACCAACCCTGATCCAACGTCGTTACGCATACTAGAATCTCTATATATTCTCAAACAAAAACCTGACTTAA
>SEYY01024360.1:12500-17500 GCA_009176605.1 Armadillidium nasatum | reverse complement strand
TTTGAGAGAGAGAGAGAGAGAGAGAGAGAGAGAGAGAGAGAGAGAGAGAGAGAGAGAGAGAGAGAGAGAGAGAGAGAGAGAGAGAGAGAGAGAGATGTGAAAAAGTTGAGTTTTTAAAGAGTTGAATTTTCACAAAGTTGATATGACCCCACCGGGAAATCTCATCCAGATTGACAAGTATAGAATCGGAAAGTTGAATACGAGAAGCAATTCTAGAAGAAAAAGAGGGAGCAGATATGAAATGAGTATAAGAATATAGAGTTGATTAATCAGCATAAGAGTGAACGGAGTTAGAAGTGCAGTTGAGAAAATTCTTAATGAAAAGTAAGAATAAAGTGGGAGATAAAACAGAACCCTGAGGAACACCACAGTTGACAGAAAAAGCGGAAGACGTCGCTCCATCTACAAGTGCCGAAATGGATCGATCTGAGAGAAAACTAGACAAGAGTAAGGAAAGAAAAGGAGGAAACCCAAAGGAAGAGAACTTGGAGAGCAGTGACGCATGCCATACCCGGTCAAAACCCTTGGATATTTCAAGCGCCACCACACAAGAGTCCTCAAAGTCCCTAAGGGCAGTAGACTATAGATCAGTGAGATAGGAAAGTGTCACCAATTGACCTCGAGCGTCGAAAACCATACTGATGATCTGAGAGAAGAGAATGAGACTCCAAATGATCTAGGAAATAAGAGTTGAAGAGAGTTTCAAAAATTTTAGACAGAACACGAGTGAGAGCTATAAGTTGATAGTTGGAAGGGTCAGAGCTGCTGCCTTTTTTCGGAATCGGCTGAACAACTGCACGCTTCCAGCATCGAGGAAAAGTATTAGCATTAAGGCAGAGAGAGAGAGAGAGAGAGAGAGAGTAGATCGGAACGAGGACAGGCGCCAACTCGGAAGCACACTCCCTCAGAACACGAGGGGGAATGAATATTCGGGTCACTGTACTTCCTGATGATCATAGATTTCAGGATCCCATGCACCCGATCATGATTAAAAACAGGTAGAGACATGGAATACCTGAGTGGAGAAGGAGTAGGAGGAGGGATGGCAGAGTCGAGCAGGGTGGAATAAGACGGAAAAATGAGATCGAAGAGATTAGCCTTTTCAGAGGGAGTATTAGCTATATATATATATATATATATATATATATATATATATATATATATATATATATATATATATATATATATATATATATATATATATATATATATATATATATATATATATATATATATATATATATATATATATATATATATATATATATATATATATATATATATATAATATATATATATATATATATATATATATATATATATATATATATATATATATATAATATATATATATATATATGCACGGTCTTCTTTTTTCATTAATTTCTGCAACATTCGCGGTCTTTTTTCTAATTTCCCCTTTGTTCGAACACCATCTCTCTTCTTCTAAACCTCATCTCTTATTTCTAACCGAAACTCAGGTGCTTGAGTGTGCTGACAGCAAACCTTATTCTGTTACCTCCTACTGTCTCTATCCTCAATTTTCAGCCAAAGGCGGTTGTTGCGCATATGTGCGCAACGATGTTATTTGCTCTCGTGTCTCTGATTTGGAGTCTCATGAATTTTCTACCTTATGGCTTAAGCTCTCTTGCAATTCTACTACTAAATTTATTTGTTCTGTCTATTTATCTCCTAATTCTACTGACTATAAAAAATTCTTCGACTATTTAAACTCCAAAATAGAGCACATTCTATCCTCTTCTCCTTTCTCTGAAATCATCATTTTAGGTGATTTCAATGTTCACCACCGCCAATGGCTTTCATCTAGTTCTTTTGATCCAGTTGGTGAACTCGCCTGAACTCGCCTTCAACTTTTCTATCCAGAACAACCTTGAGCAGTTGGTGCAACTCCCTACCCGTATCCCTGACCGTCTTGGTGATGAACCCAACATACTTGATCTTTTCTTAACCTCTAATCCTTCTCCTTATACTGTTAAACTCTTTCCTCCTCTGGGTTCATCCGATCACCTTCTTATCTCCGTATCTTGTTCTGTCTCTTCAAGTCTTCCGCAAGAACGGCCCCCGCCTTCGGCGAGGAGACGTCTGTGGCACTTCGGTGCTGCTAACTGGTCAGACTTGCGGTTGTACTTCTCTGATTTCCCATGGAATGATTATTGCTTTCGTGGGAGGGGTCCCTCGGAGTGTGCCGAGCGTATAACCGAGGTGATTCTCTCTGGCATGGAAGCGTACATTCCATATTCTTTCCCTTCTACTAAACCTAACAAACCTTGGTTTAACTCTGCTTGTTCTCGCGCTATCCGCCGCAGGGACGCTGCCTTCAGAGATTACCGTCGTCTTCAAACTCCTGAAACTCATGCTACTTATATTTCATCCCGGAATCGTGCAAAATCTATTCTTCGAGATACCAAAAACTCTTTTCTCCGCCGCAAATGCAATAATCTTTCTGGTTCTTCTTCATCTCGCCCTTTCTGGCATTTTCGCAAAAAATGTCAACTCTAACTTTGCTTCTTCCTCTTTCCCTCCTCTAGTATCTTCTGATGGCACAACTGCCATTTTACCTTCAACTAAAGCTGAACTCTTCGCTCAAACTTTTGCCTCTAACTCTACCTTGGACGATTCCGGAGCTATTCCTCCTCCTACAACCCCCTCCAACTCATTTATGCCTAACATTGTAATTTCTTCTAAAGATGTCATTTCTGCTCTCTCTGAGCTTAACACTAAGAAGGCGTATGGTCCTGATGGTATTCCTCCTGCGGTTCTCAAAACTTGTGCTTCTGAGCTTGCACCCTGCCTTGGTAAACTATTTCGTCTTTGCCTTTCTACTTCGATCTTCCCTTCTTGTTGGAAACGTGCGCTCATTCAACCTGTACCGAAGAAGGGGGACCCTTCTCAACCCTCTAACTATCGTCCAATTTCTTTAACCTCCGTTCTTTCTAAAGTTTTCGAATCTATCCTTAACAGGAAGATTTGGAAACATCTCAATTCTTCCAATCTTATCTCTGATCGCCAGTATGGCTTTCGTAAAGGACGTTCTACTGGTGATCTTCTTTCCCTACTTTCTGACTCTTGGTCCTCCGCTCTTCGGGGTTTCGGTGAATCTTTCGCTGTGGCGCTAGACATATCGAAAGCTTTCGATAGAGTCTGGCACAAAGCTTTGATTTCTAAACTTCCCTCTTTCGGAATCTATCCTTCTCTCTGTGACCTCCTATCTAATTTCCTTTCTGGTCGTTCTATAGCAGCTGTTGTAGACGGCCACCGTTCCTCCTATAAATCTATAAATAGTGGTGTTCCTCAAGGATCTGTCCTTTCTCCAACTCTTTTTCTAATTTTCATCAATGATCTTCTCTCTATTACTTCGTCTCCTATACACTCCTATGCCGATGACTCCACCCTTCATTATTCCTTTCAATTTGAAAGACGTCCCTCCCAACAGCAGTTATTAGACGCAAGAAGGATTGCCTTGGAGCAACTGACCTCTGATCTATCCCTGATTTCAAATTGGGGCAGAGAAAACATGGTCGTTTTCAATGCCTCAAAAACTCAATTCCTCCATCTTTCTACTCGACACAATCTTCCACACAACTATGACATCTTCTTCGAAAACACTCAACTCAAACCTTCATCTGTTCTCAATATTCTCGGTGTTTCTTTTTCTCGTGATCTTTCTTGGAAAGATCACATTATTTCTCTCTCTAAACAAGCTTCTAAGAGGTTGGGTGTTCTGTGGCGCCTTCGTAGTTTTTTTACGCCACCCCAGTTGCTTGCTCTGTATAGGGGTGTTGTTCGCCCCTGTATGGAGTACGCCTCGCATATCTGGGGTGGGTTCCACACATACAGCTCATCTTGAAAAGGTGGAGTCTAGGGCTTTTCGTCTTATCAACTCTCCTGCTCTTACTAACTCTCTCCAATCTCTTTCTTCCCGTCGAATTGTTGCGTCACTCTCTCTATACTATCGCTATTACAACGGACATTGCTCTTCTGAACTCTCACGTCGCATACCTCCTCCACTGAGAAGGGCTCGTGCGACACGTCTTTCTACACAGTCTCATCCTTTCTCTGTCCAACTCTCCGACCCCAGACTTAACCGCTATGCTCAATCTTACATGTACTCTACTGGTAAAGTCTGGAACACACTCCCTTTATCTGTTTTCCCAACTTCCTTTGACTTGCACACTTTTAAACGCCGTGTATCGGGTCACGTCGGCCATTAGCGGCCCCGAATCCGATTACTTCCCAACTCCGGTGGATATTGGTAGGCCTTGGGCCTTTGCCCACCGGAGGAGACATAAAAAAAATAATAAAAAATATATAATATATATATATATATATATATATATATATATATATATATATATATATATATATATATATATATATATATATATATATATATATATATATATATATATATATATATATAATATTAAAGTTATACTAAACGTTTCAGTCAATGCTATGATCGTTATCAAGACAACGAAACAAAGGAAAAGCACATTAACATAAAAATACAAAATTCAAAATATATACATAACACAAATTACGAGAATTAAAATTATAACTGAATTAAAATAAAAACAGGTAACACCACTAGACTTCATTCTTGCCGATTTATTTATTCACTATCTGGAACTTTCTTACCTTTATTCCTCTTCTCTGGTTCCTCGCCCCACTTTGTATCAATGCTACGTAAATGATATTTTCTGTCTCTTTCCTTCCATAGATCAGGCTCACATCTTCTTAGACTACATTAACACGTTTCATCCCAATATCAAGTTTACTATAAAAATTGAACTCAACAATACCCTCTCTTTTCTTGATGTTTCTATCTTTCAAACTACTTCTTCTTTTCTCACTTCAGTCTTTCGCAAGTCTTCTTCCATCCAATGGTTACCAATTTTTACAGTTCCACTTTTTTTAAAAACAAAACCAACACCATATTGACTTATCTACGCCGTGCCTACAGTATTTTCTCCTCTTAC
>SEYY01024360.1:0-5000 GCA_009176605.1 Armadillidium nasatum | reverse complement strand
TTCTGACCTATTCTCACCAGACGTGCCATATATATATATATATATATATATATATATATATATATATATATATATATATATATATATATATATATATATATATATATATATATATATATATATATATATATATATATATATATATATATATATATATATATATATATATATATATATATATATATATATATATATATATATATATATATATATATATATATATATATATATATATATATATATATATATATATATATATATATATATATATATATATATATATATATATATATATATATATATATATATATATATATATATATATATATATATATATATATATATATATATATATATATATATATATATATATATCACAATAATTTTGTTTTGTAACAGGATATTTACCAACTTTAAGATCACGCGATCGTCTCAAAGACGCCATCCTATTTCTATTTGCGTCATAGTTAGTCGTAATTTCCATGTAATATATCTCAAGGACTTCCCGATATTCGTCAACAAGTTCTCAAATATCATTTCAATAATGTTAAGCGTTCTTATTACACAGATATTGCAACTCATACTGTGAGGTTTTAAGCGCCTCAAGCAAGTCTCAGTCCTTTATTAGAAGAGTAGCTTTTGGAAGTTGAAGATATTTTAGATATTAAACATTACTAACTGTTAGGAAGATTTCAAGATTTATATTCAGAAATCTTGAAATAGGCAGAACATAAAAATTTCACATTGTGGAGATTTTATGTTTTGTTCCATTTAAAAAATTAGTCCACTAACATTGATTTAAATATTATTAATATTTAAAGCAAAATTTCTTAGTAAGAAGGACAATATAGAAACATTTGTTTTATTATTTTTATTGATTTACTGAACTTAATGACGGGACCCTTTATTTTTTGTTACATTATTTATTTTATTTTTTATTTTTACCTTATTCTTATCAATTTACTATAATTTAATATTAAATAATCAATCAAATGATCAGAAGGAAGAAGCATTGTAAAATAATTAACATATTTAATAAAACCATATACCAGAAAATTATCAATAAAACCTTCCTGTTTACAAATATTTTAGTGTTGATATAAAGATTGAATTTACTGAAATTATCAAAAGTGAAACATTTCAGTTCTTGAAGAAGAAAGGTGATAACAGGTGCAAACTTCAATTAGAAATATCTACGAAGCTCAGTATTTATTTTTGTTCCATTTAATATCTGTTTCATTAAAATTCCGTTAGAATTTTATACGTTATACACCTGTTGAGCTCGTAGCGATCAGGAAGTCAGGTGGTGCGCCATCAGTGGTTTGATCGACCCAGGATATATATATATATATATATATATATATATATATATATAATATATATATATATATATATATATTATATATATATATATATATATATATATATATATACGAGATACATGTGTGTATGCATGTGCATATTTAAAGAAAAATTTAATTGTAACTGGAAAAAATTCTAATCCACAAAAAAAAAGCAAAAATTAATGTTTTCATAAAATTAAAGACCAATAACGATTGAAAGAGTGAAAATCAAAGTAAATTTGTGAAATAAATGTGTCAACTGAATATTTAAACCATATGAAATGGTAAATAAGGCATAACCTAAATTTTGAGGAATGTCCTATAAGTGTTTGGCTAGATTTTATTCTTACAAGTCAGAATAATAATAATAGCAAATACTCGTATATTTATTGCCAGTCATTTTAATAAAACTTTGAGGTATAAAGAGGTCTGCTTTTATCAGCCACAAAGGCTTAGTGTTTCATCAAAATAATGAAAGACTCCATACTTTAAAGATCAAAACTTTGCTGAAAGGGATCTGACTCCCCCAATTTTCCTCAGAACTTGCTTCATTTTATTGCAACTCTACTTTGTAAAACCATCTTGATTTTGCTATCTCTTAAAACATGAAAAAGGGAAACTTATACCTTTATATTCCTTCACCTACAATCAAAAGAGTTTTAAAATATATAAAAAAAAACATGTGAAGAAAAATATGAACATTTTGAAAGAAATTATTGGCATTTAATAATAAATTGATTGATTGACATCCATCAATATTACTAAAGAAATTTTAATAATACATAAGGTGATAAACATGATATATATATATATATATATATATATATATATATATATATATATATATATATATATATATATATAATATATATATATATATATATATATAATATATATTTTATATGTGTGTGTGTGTAAAATTGATTTGTATTAATTCGTTTATTTCTTGAGAGAGAAATGAAAAAATGACATAAGTATCAGCAATTTACTAATATATTATTTCCATTACTACAATTTTCTCCTCTTTCTATTCTTCCGCTCCATCGCTCACTCAAATGCCATAAATAAGTCCCAAAATGCTTTACCCGAAAACATTAATAGTTTTCGTTTCCACTAATAAACCAATTGGGAATAAAATTCAAATCTAATAATGTCTTTTGATAGCAGTTTCTTAGGCATATTCTTTACCATTATATATATATATATATATATATATAATATATATATATATATATATATATATATATATATATATATATATATTATATAAATATATATATAATAATATATATGATGCAAGTCTTTTTTTTTTTTAAATTAGGTCGTGATATTAACGAAAAATTTTCAGTCCCCAGAATCCATAGACAAATTTCTTAGTTGTTGGTCCTAATGCATATATTATTTACACAGTGAGACTTTTCACCAATAAACATTTATTTTTGTAGAAGCGCTTTCTTTAAAAGGTGTTCTTTGAATCCTTTGATAGTAAAGTACAGATGAGTTCGATTGTTAAGTAAAATATGTTAGGCAGATATTACGTTTTCATTTGAAGAAGTGTGATGATTAGTCAAATTATGAAATGGAAAAAAAAAAAGTATAAAATATTATGGAATCTCTCTCTCTCTCTCTCTCTCTCTCTCTCTCTCTCTCTCTCTCTATATATATATATATATATATATATATATATATATATATATATATATATATATATATAATATATATATATATATATATATATATATATATAATATATATATATATGGAAATTGAGAGCTATTAAGAATTTTATGGTCACCATTATTCCATTTAAGGTTATTAATCAATCAAATTGAGGTAATATGCCCATTGAGAGAATAAAAAGGCTATAACTTAGGACTGTGCAATAATAGATTAACTTATCGACCTCTCTTCAAAAATAGTGTTCGGTAGTCATGAATTAATACTACTTCATGAAATTCGATGTCTGTGTGTGTATATATAATATATATATATATATATATATATATATATATATATATATATATATATATATATATATATATATATATATATATATATATATATATATATATATATATATATAATATATATATAATATATATATATATACTTGTACATTTTCATATATGTTTTTATATATGCTTAGATAATTTTTTCACTTTGATTATAAATATTTAAATTGTTTTTCCTTACATATAAGTTTTCATTAATGCAGTGATTCTATTTTCTATCGATATTAAATTAAATATTTAAATTCAAAAACTATTAATAAATAAAATAAGAATATATTTTTTTTTCTAAAAATAGTAAACAAATAACAATGTATTAATTTTTGTTAGCAATAATGAAGCCCAAACAATAATAAGCTTGCAGACACACACACACATATATATATATATAATATAATATATATATATATATATATATATATATATATATATATATATATATATAATATATATATATATATATATATATATATATATATATATATATATTATATATTATATATATATATATATATATATATATATATATATATATATATATAAATATATATATAATATAATATATATATATATATATATATATATATATATATATATAGATTATATATATTGGATCGGATGTCATATTTTCTAATTTTGCGGATATGAATTTTATGCGGATGCGGATGCGGATGTTGAATTTTGGAGAAGTGCGGAATGCGTTGAATGCGGATGTGATGCGGATTTTGAATTTTCGAAAATGCGGATGGATGTTGATTTTATGCGGATGCGGATGCGGATGCGGATGCGAATGCGGATGTTAATTTTGATGAGGATGCGGATGCGGATGTTAATTTATATATATATATATATATATATATATATATATATATATATATATATATATATATATATATATATATATATATATATATATATATATATATATATATATATATATATATATATATATATATATATATATATATATATATATATATATATATATATATATATATATATATATATATATATATATATATATAATTATATATATATATATATATATATATATATATATATATATATATATATATATATATATATATATATAATTCACTATCACCTTTCCCACTTTCGTGAGGTGGTGCCCGCCACAATTCCCTTACAAACATAACTATTCTTACCTTTCAACGCTTTCACCACCTCCTCCATCTCTGTCTCCACAAACTTCTACCCTCGTCTAAACTCAAATTCCTTTCATCAAAACACTCTCACTCCATCCATCCATCTCCACTTCGGCCTTCCCCTCCCTACCCTTCCCCTATCTACTCGGATCTACGTACCTTGCCAACCATTCTGTTCTCTTTCATTCTTCACATATGTCCAAACCATTTTAGCACATCCTCCTCCTCTCTATCAATTACACCCTTCTTCCATTTACACATCTCCCATATTCTTTCATTTCTAATCCTATCAATCCTTCTCAATTTATATATCGCTCTCAATCTTTCATCTCAAAGACATGAAACTTTTTCTCGACCGAGCACTTATCGTCTATGTTTCACACACATACAATACAGAAGGTGAACACATACATTCAAACATTCTTATCTTTATTTTTCTTCGAAATTTTTCCTTTCTTCCATACTTTTCTTAGGCCCCCCAA
>SEYY01024358.1:12500-25281 GCA_009176605.1 Armadillidium nasatum | reverse complement strand
GAAGTATAATACCCCATTACCCAGCTCAGCGGCCGTGGAGAGGTTGTTTAGTCAAGGCTCTGACATTCTAAGACCAAAGAGGGCAGCCATTGCATCCAGCAATTTTGAAAAATTTATTTTCATGAAAGGGAATATGACCCTTTTCAGAATGCAAGAGGAGAGCTACGAGGAGGAAGAGATCATAGATGGCTGAATAAATAATAATAAATTCTTTCTAATTTTTTGTTATATATTTGCATTTATCAAATAAAATTTAAAAATAATTCATCTTTACATCTTAGCGCTCTTTTTTTTTTTTTTTTTTTTTTTTTTTTTTTTTTTTTTTTTTTTTTTTTTTTTTTTTTTTTGCTCCAAAATTTGCGCTTTAAAATTTTTATTTTATTTGCGGACATGTGCGCTTTTGCATTTGCGGACTAAATTTTTGAAAAAATGTGCGCTTTTGCATTTGCGGACAAAGTTTTTAAAATTTGCGCTTTTGAGTTTGCGCTCTAAATTTTAAAATTTGCGCGCCCACCTCTGATATATATATATATATATATATATATATATATATATATATATATATATATATATATATATATATATATATATATATATATATATATATATATATATATATATATATATATATATATATATATATATATATATATATATATATATATATATATATATATATATATATATATATATATATATATATATGGGAAATCCTTATGAATATTATGTATATGTATATATTTATGTATATTTTTTTAATACAAGTAAACTTAATTTGAAATTAAGTTTTGTTATAACTAAACAAACTTTATTATGGTTTTTAAATATTATCCACTAAACTTAGAAAATCCTTTATAGAATGGCAACACTTTACATGTGTTTTGACTCTCGTTTTGTAAACCAAAAGTGATGAACTAGGAACTTGCTTTTGATCTATTGAAATGTAACGTAGGAACATAGGAACATATTAAAATAGAGACAGTTAGAAGCCACAAGGGCCTATCGAGACTGTCCCAGTCCAAACAAATAATAACAATAACAATACTAATACATGCACGAAAGACTAGGTCTATCCCATCCTAGTTATCAGTTCATTCATGCATAGTCATGCATAGATAAAAGTAAAACTAAACCCAATTACACATGCAATACTCAATGAACTATCACCCACTACAAAAACTGCCGTTAGGCTTTGTCAGAGGTTGATCTGTTGATCCAAAAATTCATATGAACCCGCCAATTTGGCTTAGTCAGATTATTCTATATAATACCCAAACCATCCATATATCTATCTAGCCCCTTTTTAAATTTGACAAGAGAATCACAGTCAACAACCTCCCGTGGCAAGTCATTCCAAAAATTAACAACTCTATTACTGAAACAGTATTTTCTTAGATCGAGATGGCATGGCTTCTTTTTAATTTTCTTATTATGTCCTCTAGTTACTCTTCCATGGTCCACTATGAAGTATTTTTCAATCTCTGTATTACTGTCAGATGCAAATATTTTGTAAACTTGCATCATATCCCCTCTGAGAAATCTCCTTTCAACTGAGAACATTCCTAACTCCTTCAACCTCTCTTCATAGCTCTTATTTTCAAAGCCAGAAATCATCCTTGTTGCTCGACGTTGTACTCTCTCCAACATATCTATGTCTTTTCTTAAATGAGGAGCCCAAACTTGTGCACAATACTCTAATGCTGGCCTGACATAGCTATTATATAGTTTGCTTATAACCTCTTTGCTCTTGTAAACTACATTGCGGTTAATTATACCTAACATCTTATTAGCTTTATTCCTTGCTTCCAAACATTGATCACCCACCTTCAGATTACTGCTAATTATCACACCTAAATCCTTTTCTTGGTCCACAGTCTCAAGCCACTCCCCATTCATTTCATAATTAAATCCTTCATTTGAGTAACCTACATGAAGAACTTTACATTTTTTACTATTAAAAAAAATGTAACGTTTGCTATGGTAGTGTTTTAACAAAAACCCAAATCGTTGCCAGTAAGTGTCTTCCGTAAGATGAGTATTTTCCCATTTAACTATTTTAAAATACTTGTAGCCAAATGGTAGTTATATATACTTTTACCCTTAGAGTATAAATCTTTAGAACATTGTAAGAAAAGTTAGGTCCCAACCAGACCCACTCAACTTCATTTTTTGTTTTGTTATTTGAATTAGATTGACTTTTTTATTATGATCGGGTTGAGTTAGTGTATTACTTTTAACTTGACTTTTACTATTTTTTTAAAGGGACCTTAGTTTTGAGCAGAGTTTGAGAGTTCTTGCTTTATTTGGGTTGAAGGTGTTATATTCCTACTAGGCTAGAATTTACCTATTTTACCATTAAAATTTTACGGAACATTTTCAATGGTGAGTTCTTTTTTAATTTCAATTTATTAATTGTTGGCTAAATTTACTAAAATTAGGTTTATTCTAAGTAGAGCAGTCACAGAACTGCAATAAGCACTTTCTAGGGTTTCAGCGCCATAAAAATCCCAGCACTTTTCTAAGGAAATTAAATAATAACTAGTAACTATCTAACTACAAAGATAGACCCAAAGTCTATTGGATTAGCTTATTTTAATTATAATCTTTACTATCCATTTTTGCTTAATTCAGTTTCTCTGATTACTTGGGATTTGCATTTAACTTGGATAAGCGCTTATTAACTTTAAATTTTATTGTTTAACGAATTAAATTGTTTATTAATTATAAAATGGTTGAATTTGATGAATGCCGATCGCTAAATCACCTCCTTGTTATTGAAGGAGAAAATATGAAACGGTATATTGAGGTTATTTTTGCTAAAATAAAACTAGTACCTGCTATTCATTATCAAAACTGTTTATATGATTTTAGTATTTTATCTAGTGTATATACTTTATATATTTTTTTAAAATTTTCCTTGATAGGGGTTTGTAGAGTTGGTTTGTTTTTTGTATTGATGTAACACACTTTTTCAATTAAACAAACTGCCGGTTAAATAAGAAACACTTTTTATCAAATCATTATCGAGTCTAGAAGTTATTAAATTTGTTAGTGCTTTTGCTTGTTCATTACAAGTCCTCAAAATTAGAAGGTATAAGGTATGAGGTTATCTATTTTTTCTTATTCACCTCTTTCTTACTATCATTTCTATTGCCTTCTACTCAAATATATAGCTGCGTAACATTCTTAATTATATCGAATTCGTATATGAAGGGGCTTCTTGAGCCATCGTTTCTTTAGAAATAGTTCATAGTGTCTCCTCTTATTATTTAATTGTAACACTAATTGCGACCCTTCTCTTTCAGGTCTTTTAATAAAAACTAAACCCAAAGTTTTTATATCTCTCTAAAGAAACGCTAATGAATTTATATTCAAATTTTTCAGCGTTCCGGTTAAATTTTAAGACTTAATATTGAACGGTTTTGTTGCAAGTTCCTGATTTCTCTTGTCTTTTATTGTTGCAGTTATTGCAATTTATAGTTTCGGTCAATTTCAGATATATCCTAATCATAACATAGGTCGCTGCATAGGCTTTATTGCAATTGTTAGCTTAGTGTTCGTTTTAAAATCATGGTTTTTGGTTTTTAATAGATTCAGTAGACTTAAGTAAGCCATATAAATCTTATGATATTTGTATTTAAAAGCTTTAGCTTACCGCATGTGCTTTATTATTGTTAGTCTACAGGCTGAATTGTTTTCTTAGGTATGATTGTGAGTTATCTAATAAAAGTTATTACAGCCACCTGAGTGTAAGAAGGGGTAAACCTTCAGAATTTTAGGAAATAGAGGGTTATAAGCCACTAGGGCCTAACAAGACTAATCACAGAAAAAGGTTGAAAATTGAGTCATTTGTTATGAGTGGCTCATACCAGAAAATTGGTGAAAACTACTTTAAGTGCTAAATTTACTGTTCTCAAGTAATTTTTTAAAAATTTCAAATCATTTTATTTATTTGGGACTGATAGATCTAGCTCTAAATTTCAAAATTTCAAATTTCAAGCATTTAGGCCATTTAGGCCAGTTAAAATTACATTTCCATTTAGACCAAATAAGTCATTCGAAATTTTCAAAATATCTATTTAATTTTCTGGAAAGGACCAGTTTTTTTTTCAAATTTTATATAAAATTTTAGCCATATAGGCTATATATCATTTCAATTTAAGGTTTAATTTTTTGGTCATTAGACCATTGTTCTAATCAAAATGTCAAATTCGGATGTACAGACTCTTGTAGATAAAGTTACTAAAAAAGATAAGTCATTATTTAAAAGCATGGCATCTCTCAGGGCTCAAGTAGATTGTTATATTTCTCAGTTAGATAGTGTTGGTAATACAGAAGAAAAAGGATTCTGGATATATAGAAAGTATAAGAGCTGAAATAGAGTCCTTGTTAAAGGAAATAAATTCAAAGGATGACCTATTTTAAAAATTTACCAAGATAATGATATAGATTCCATTGTTCCTGAAATTTATAACGATGAACTATCTTCTCTAGTTCAGTATCAATGTACGATATATGTAAATAAAATTAGTAGTTCTAAGGTAACGTCAGATAACATTCTCAAAATATTTCAAGTACTTGTGGTTATTTAGGAGAATCAATACTTAGGACTCTAGATTTTTTTTGAAGGCAAAGAAACTGATAAATTTACCTATAAAATATTAATTAGTAAATTTAAAAGTTCTTTTGATTTACAGAGAAACAAATGACTTTGTTAAACTAAAGGGATAGGCATGCTCATTGATACAGAATCTTTCTATAGATGATGAAAATTATAAAATAGCAATAGAAGTAATTAATAAAGAATTTTTAGATGAAAAATTTATAGTAGATGAAATTATTAAAAATTAATTGGCCTAAATCCTACCTTTCACACATCGTATTAAACTACTAGAGTCTATTTAGATGAAATTCGTACATTAGTGTATGAAATGGAAAGTTATAAATTTAAATTTCTGTTGGAGTTTGCAGAGTTATTGATTCTGAGAAACATAGTTTTGTCTAAATTACCTAATGTGATAGTGAAAGAAATTACTCGTAAGTTAGATACCAATTATCCTGATCTAAATCAGATATTTGAGACTTATGAGATAATAAAAAATATTGTTAAAACTTCAAATATTCAGAATAAAAATGGTTGTCAAAATCAAATCAAAACACTTCAGCATGCAAAACCAATTTAAACCGCAATATCAATCAAAGGTTAAATCTAATTTTAAACAGTTCAGCAACTCAAAGGTCTGATGAGACATCAAGACCATATGAGAAAAATAATTCCTTTGCATCATTTCAAAACTTTAAAACCAATGTTAATTAATATAATCCCGTACATTAACTTTTCAAACAAAATAAAAAAGGATAACAAAATACTAGAAAATTTAAGTTTGCAATCTATTAAAGGAGTAATCTTACAAAAATGAATGACATAATTCTAGATAAATAATAATAATTCTGTCCCAATCGAAGTTTTTAAGCATTATCTGTATACAGACCATCGATACATCTGGCTTTAAGTCTTTTGTAAAATTTTCCCTAATGACATTTTTTTTTTAAAATCCCATTTCAAATATCCGGAAGAGGAACTAAAAAAATATCTGAATCACTAAATTATTTCTTTAGTGGGGGTAACCTTCATACCCACATATCTGCTTTGTGTGAGAAGGGGCATTCTAAAAAGAATGATGGTCAAACTATGTCTTACGTTTGTATTAACTATAGTAATGGGGAACAAAACTATCTTCTTCCTTTTGTAGAAATTACTTAGCATCTTAGAGGTAAACAATGTAAAGTATTAGCTTTAGTCGACTCTGGAAGTCAACGTGGTTATGTTAGCTCTAAAGCAGCTGAACAACTGTTAGATTTAAAATCTTTGCATAGTGTCAATTATGATGTGCATAGTTTTGTTGCTTCTAAAGAAAAATCCTTCTTTCTTAGTTCTTTTGATATAGATTTACCTGGTAGAAAACAATTTCCCTTTTTTTTGCTTATAGATGAAACCTTTGATATTAAATTTGAAATACCAGGTCTAAAAGTTGCTTATGAAAACTTGAATAAACTTGGATATAGAATTAATGCAATGTATGATTATAAAGAATCTATTGAATTAAACGCATTGATTGGTATTGATCTGTTACAATATTTGCCTCCCTTTAAGTTTGAAAAATGTATGAATGGTGCATGCTTTAAAATTGGTCAGGATATTGTCCCCTTTGGGGATATTAAAAATTTTCTTTATACTGACCAGATTGCTAGATTAAATTCCATCACTAGTGGAACTGGAGTATCATGTGAAAATGTTGCCCGTTCCTCTTTTGTTAACCAAGTTTTAAGTCCCTCTGTTTCTTACTTTAATCCTTTAATGAGTATATTTGATGATAGTGAAGTGGAACATGGACTTGATAATTTATTTACTCTTGAAAGCCTAGGGATTAAAAATATTGATGAAGATATGGCTAAAGCTGATATCTTGCAGGTGTCCGAATTTAATGATAATATCGTTTTCAAAAATAAACACTATTATGTAAAACTTCCTTGGAAGGAAAATATTGACAAAGTGCCTTCCAATTTTATCGTTGCCCATAAGGTTTTAGATAGAGTTGTTTCCGATTTGCATTCTAAAAATTTCTTCGAAGAGTACAAAAGAGTTTTTGAACAGCATTTAGCTGATGGTATAATTGAAAAGGTGGATTTAAACCCATCTGAATATGCAAATTTTACATTTATTCCGCATAGGCCAGTTATTAAAATGGAAGCTCAGGTTACCACGAAAATTCGCCCTGTCTTTAATTGCTCTTTAAAAACCCACAAAAACTTGCCTTTCCTTAATGATGCTGCTTACCCAGGCATTAACCTACTGTTCTCTCTATTGCAATTAGTTTTAAAATTCAGATGCAACAAATATGTTGTGCTCGCTGATATCAAGCAAGTTTTCTTGCCATTAAATTACTGACTGAAGAGGATAAGAATAGGTTTTGTTTCTTTTGGATAGAGAATGGTAAAATCGTTTCTTATCTGTTCACTTCTTTAGTTTTCGGGTTTGTCAGTAGCCCATTTATTTTGCATTATGTCATGCGTTTCCATGCCTCTAAATTTCCCAATGATTGTGCTCAAAACTGTTAACTAAAAATTTTTATGTATATAATTTCTTTTATGGCAGTAATGATCGTGATGAATTTTTTTTTTTTTTTTACAGAACGCCACCACTCCCTTTTCAAGGAGGGGGCACACACACAGGGACAAAACTCACTCAAACACACACACCTAACGCACAGCCCTCAGGTGGGCGCAGACAGAAGCCTTGAAGAGTGGAAGATTAAATACAGGAGGAAAAATAGATGATGGTAGAGAATTCCACAGAATAGAGGTGGTTGGAAAGAAGGAGGTACCACAACGGGCTAGCCTGGGATTTCCTAAGTCCACATAAAATTGGTGCGAAAGCAGGGCACCCCTTGTGCAACGAGGACGACGCAACGGTGGAGGAATGCGAGATGACAATTCCCTCGAGCACCTGCCATTGTAGTACCTGTAGAATAGAGATAGCGCGCCAACGTCACGTCGCAGAGGGTCAAGAGAGTTTGAAAGTAGGGGACAGTTTATTAATCTTTTAGCTTTTGACTCAACCCTATCCAGAAGAGAGGAGGAGCCGGAGCCCACCCAAATGTGAGAACAGTACTCCATACAAGGGCGAATAAGACCCTTATATATTTGGAGTAACTGCTCAGAAGAAAAAAATTCTTGCAATCTGAACAGAATTCCCAGCTTTTTAGAGGCCGCTTTAGCAACCATCGTGATATGAGGTTTCCATGACAGTTTGTTGTTTATGTTAAGACCAAGAATTTTAATGTTATTTACAGGTGAGACGGGAGAGCCATCGAAGAGGATAGGAAAGTTAGGAGGTGTTTTTGAGAGTGAGATGTGAAGAAGTTGAGTTTTTAAAGAGTTGAATTTCACAAGGTTGCTATGAGTATGTTTATAAAGAAGCGTGTGGGAGGATGGATGAAGCTTCTTTTTTTTCTAAGAAGTTGAAATTCTCACTTGCCTGAATTAAATTTTAAATTTGCTGTGGATGGCAGATTAGCTGACCATGGTTGCCCAGAAGAGAAAGTTTTAGGCTATCAGTATCATTTAGAAAATGACTCCATAAGTGTTGCCAAAGTTGATTGGGATACTGTTTTGAGTGCTGAAGTTATAGATGAGTGGAAAAAAGTTGCTGCTTCTCTTAATGAGGCTTATAAGTTACCATTTGAAAAGAATGGTACTCAGTAAGGACAATGAATATGGTGTTCACATATTCTGTGACAGTTCCAAAACATCTTATGGGTTTGTTATGTATGCTTGTTGTGATGACCTATCTGATTTAATTTTTGCCAAAGCTAAAAATGGCACCTTTAAAAGGAGCTAAGTATTCCTTGCCTTGAATTAATGGCTGTTGTACTTGCGCTTAAGTGTTTGCCTAGCATATTATCTTCATTTGAAGATATTAAATTTAAGTTTATAAATTTTGTAGTTGATGCTCAAGTAGTGCTAACCTGGCTGTTAACAAATAACCCTAAGAGTAAGTCTAAAATGGTAAAGAATAGGCTTAAAGATATTGAGGTAGCAAAAATGGAATTAATTTCTGAATTTAAGGTCCCTATTTTCTTTAGATACACTGATACTATTAGTAACCCTGCTGATTTGTTGAAAAAGGTGCTACATTTAAAAAGTTCGATGCGCTTAAACATTTCTGGGAGCATGGACTCCCTTTTTTATCTAATAATTTTGCTGATTGGCCAGTGCATGACTTGTTGAGCATTCCTCTGGAATGCAAAACTAAATATCTGTTAATTGTAGTTCTATCAGTCCCATTGATGATAAGGATGTGTTTGACATTGAAAAATTTTCTGATCTGAATAAATTAATAAGATTAACTTCTTATCTTTTTAAATTTAGGTTTATTAAAGTGGTGGATGCGGATCCTACCAAATATGCTTTGCTGTATTGGATTAAGCGCATGCAATTTGCATGCTTTAAGAAAGAAATAGAATTTCTGAAAGATAATAATAAATCTGACCCAGTTCCACCTCTTGTTAATCACCTTGATCTCTTTCTGGATAAAGGAAATATTCTCCGCACTCATGGTAGGATTTCAAAATCACTTCATTTTAATCATGACATTTGCAACCCTATTTTATTAGCAAAAATACAACCTTTTACGCATCTAATAATATTAAACGCTCATTAACAAGTTCAGCATCTTGGGGTTCAAACTACACTTAACCATATTATAAACAAAGGCTTTTGGATACCTCAAGCCAGGCAAGCTGTTAAAACTGTCCTGTCCTCATGCTTTTTATGCAAAAAATACAATGCTCTCTGTTATTAATTACCCCAAACTGACCAACCTACCTAAGAATCAACTAACATTGATTAAACCTTTTTATCATGTGGGAGTTGATTTTACAGGTCATATTTGGGTTAAAGATACAGAAAGTGGCAATGAACACAAAATGTATATCTTGCTGTTCACTTGTTTAAGTATCAGAGCCCTGCATATGGAACTTGTTCCTGATATGTCTACTGAAAATTTCTTGCTTGCCTTTCAAAGGTTTTGTAACAGATATACTATCCTCTCTCATTTATACTCTGATAATGCACGTGCCTTTGTAAAAGCATGAGATATCCTTAGTGATGTTTTAAGTTCCCAAGAATTTTGTGATCATCTTACTCAGTTACATATTAAACATATAAAAATTCCCCTTTATGCAGCATTCATAGGAGAAGCTTGGGAAAGACTGATCCGTACTGTTAAAAGCTGTTTATATAAAACAGTACAAACTAAAACCCTTTCTTATTTTGAATTACTGACCACTTTATCTTCTATACAAGATGCTATAAACTCCAGACCCCTGACCTACAGAGACTCTGAAAATGATTTGAATATCATCTCCCCTAATTCCTTTTTGAAAATGCATAGCAATTCTTCTTTGGTCATTAGAGACTTGGAGGAAGACCCTTGGAGGGAAATGGATAGGAAAGATGTCCTTGAGAGTCTGGACCAGCAACTTATTACTTTTGAAGAGTTTCGGAGACTGTGGTATGAAGAATACTTGCTAAGTCTCCGAGAATACAGCAGAGATTTGTATCAGAGCCCTTGGACTAATCGCATAAAGTGTGGCGATGTTGTCCTTGTAAAACTACCTAATAAACCTAGACTCTTTTGGTTGCTAGGAAAGGTTATAGAAGTAGTGGTCGGATATGATGATATAATTAGATCTGTCAAAGTAAAACAGAGCAATGGCAAGGTGGCACACCACTCAATTTGCAACCTTTTTTCTATGGAGTTATCCATAACTCACCCCAGTGAGTCAGAATGAGGAAAGGGCAGCAATTGATAATTCTTCCTCTGAAGAAATTGTCCCTGCTTCAGCAGTTACTAGACAGCCTGATAGTCATAATCAAAGCTCTGAGAAAAGACCTATAAGAAAGGCTGATGTCAAATTCAGGAAGTTCCTGAAAGAAAATTTGGATGACTCGTAAAATTATATTTGATTTGCTTTTAAACTTAAGTTAGTTTGTAGTATTTAGTTGTAAGGTAGTTATCGGCTTGTTTAACTTTTAAATATGATTTTTTGAATTTAACTTTGTAGAAATGCATGTTAAAATAAATAGCATGTTTTGATGATTGGTCTTAACTTCTACTTATTGATTTAACTTTGAATTTTCCCTTAATTTAAATTAAAAATTTAAATTCTTTTTGTCGGGAGGTATTGAAAATCCTTACATTTTTTGCTTCTTAGTAAAATATAAAACTCTGGTTTAAAGTATCAAAATACGCCCTAAAGCTAGACACCCATTTTGAATGGCAACACTAAAAACGTTGTTGCCTTACTTTTGGCATGTTAGGGACTCGCGCTTTTAACTTTGAACAAGTTGGTAATAAGATAGTAAGTGAATTATAAAAAATTATATCAACCTCATTGACGATAATCTTCTTGAACGTAATGTATTAACTACTTAATAACCTTTCTTTGTACATTAATTGTCCTTTTGGATATTAGCAAACTAAATTTAAGCTCTTGTACTGTTTTGGAACTTGACTTATAGATAGTCTACTCTTTATAAATTTGGTTAGTTTGATTTTAATTATTAGATTAAGAGTAGACCTGTTAGAGCATAATATTTGGTTTAAAATTTGACTTTACTTTATGACTTTAACCGTTTTAAAAGGTTCTAATTTGTAGCATGAGCTGAGATTTGTTGACCTGATATTTGAATAGCAATTATTTCAGTTTGAAAGGTCCTTTTGTTTATTAAATACGCTAATTTAAATATAGCCTTTAACGTTAAGGCGAAGAATCCTAATTGAATCTTTAGGAAATCCTGAAAGTTACAGTTTAAGTTTGGCTTCTGAAGCCATTTTAATTTGCGATGTGTAACATTAGACTTTTTATTGAATTTAATTACTCTTATCTTCAGGCTAATATATCTTAGTTTGGTTTACGTTGCTTTATAATCGGACAGACAGTCACTATACTGTCTTATTAAGTCTTCTCAGTTTCTATAAAAAGCAAATCGCAACATAGCACAAAACAAGAATAAGACCCACCCCTTTTTCATATTCACCCAATCACCAGAGGACGTCATCATAAAACATAGCACAATGATAAACCCAGCACCCCTATTTTCATAGGCCAGGTAAATATCTGCTAACTTTTTTACAATTTTCGACACTGATTGATGGAAATATAAACCCATCCTAATAAATTCAGCTTTCCAAGTAATTAGACCTGGACCTTTTTGCCTCTTTCTTGACATTTATTGAAAGGAGCATAATAAGCTATTTGTTTACACAGTTTATCACCATAATCCAGACGATCATTTATATACATATTCCATTTACTTGATCACCTTTTAATTTTCCAGGTAAATACCACCGTACCTTTTGGCCTTTTTCTAGACATTGACGAATGGAGCACACAGGCCCTGGTCGAGACTCCACAGCCATAGCATCATACATATTCTTAAGGACTTATTATTATTATTATTATTATTATTATTATTATTATTATTATTATTATTATTATTATTATTATTATTATTATTATTATTATTATTATTATTATTATTATTATTATTATTATTATTATTACTATTATTATCATTATTAATATTATTATTATTAACATCAATTTTCAACCATATAGACATATACTAAAGCTAATTACACCTGATCCATATCAAGAGCCGACATGCTTAAACCCGAAAGATAGTAAACTACATATGTCAATTCTCCTTAAACCAGTTTTCCTAGCATATTCTGCCTATCCCTCATGAGAAAAACTGAAACTTCACCAACACATGTCATATCTTTTCCCTCGTTTTATTATTATTATTATTATTATTATTATTATTATTATTATTATTATTATTATTATTATTATTATTATTATTATTATTATTATTATTATTATTATTATTATTATTATTATTATTATTATTATTATTATTATTATTATTATTATTTTTATTATCATCATCATCATTATTATTATTATTATTATTATTATTATTATTATTATTATTATTATTATTATTATTATTATTTTATTATTATTAATTTTCAACCATATGGACTTATATATTAGATCCAATTACACTCTACCCATATCAACAGCCGACATACTTAACCCCGAAAAATGTTAAACTCCATATTTCTTCATATGCTAAATAACCTTTTTCCTGTTTTCACTAAATATTCAGCAGATTTCTCATGCTGAGCGTGTGTTTAATTGAGACAACA
>SEYY01024358.1:0-7500 GCA_009176605.1 Armadillidium nasatum | reverse complement strand
GCTCCAACCTTCCTCCTTCTTCACATGTGTCCTACAATATTTACAAACGCTTATACTTACATTACCTATTAAATTAATCAAAAATGGAAAAACTTAAATCTGCCTCGGAGAATCCAAGAGGGGCGGATTCCAAATATAGCCCCTCATCTACTCCTTCCCCCATCACCACTTGGGAGTTGGTGGCCTCCGGTGAAGGGGTTATCGCCACCAAGACCTCTATGCCGGCTTGCCCTGGGGCACGGTCTTCGTTTTTCATTAATTTCTGCAACATTCGCGGTCTTTTTTCTAGTCTCCACTTTGTTGAACACCACCTCTCTTCTTCTAGACCTCATCTCCTGTTCTTAACTGAAACTCAGGTGTCTGGGTGCTCTGACAGCAAACCCTACTCTGTCTCCTCCTACTGTCTCTATCCTCAATTTTCAGCCAAAGGCGGATGTTGCGTATATGTGCGCAACGATGTTGTTTGTTCTCGTGTCTCTAATTTGGAGTCTTCTGAATTCTCAACTTTATGGCTTAAACTTTCTTGCAACTCTACAACTAAATTTATTTGTTCTGTCTACTTATCTCCTAACTCTACAGACTATCCAAAATTCTTCGACTATCTTAACTCCAAAATAGAACACATTCTTTCTTCTTCTCCTTTCTCCGAAATCATCATTTTAGGTGATTTCAATGTTCACCACTGCCAATGGATTTCATCTAGTTCTCAAGATCCAGCTGGTGAACTCGCCTTCCAATTTTCTATCCAGAACAACCTTGAGCAGTTGAGCGGTCGTACTTTTCTAATTTTCCATGGAATGATTACTGTTTCCGTGGGAGGGGTCCCTCGGAGTGTTCAGAGCGCATAACTGAAGTGATTCTCTCTGGCATGGAGGGGTACATTCCATATTCTTTCCCTTCCACTAAACCTAATAAACCTTGGTTTAACTCTGCTTGTTCTCGTGCTATCTGCCGCAGGGATGCTGCCTTCAGGGACTACCGTCGTCTTCAAACTCCAGAATCTCATACAACTTATATTTCATCCCGGAATCGCGCAAAATATATTCTTCGAGATACTAAAAACTCTTTTCTCCGTCGCAAATGCAATAATCTTTCTGGCTCCTCTTCCTCTCGCCCTTTCTGGCATTTTGCAAAAAATGTCAACTCTAACTTTGCTTCTTCCTCTTTCCCTCCTCTAGTATTTTCTGACGGTTCAACTGCCGTTTTGCCTTCCTCTAAAGCTGAACTCTTTGCTCAAACTTTTACCTTAAATTCAACCTTAGACGATTCCGGAGCTGTTCCTACTCCTTCAACCCCCTCTAACTCATTTATGCCTAAAATTGTAATTTCTTCTAAAGACGTCACTTCTGCTCTCTCTGAGCTTAACACTAAGAAGGCTTACGGTCCTGATGGTATTCCTCCTGTGGTTCTCAAAACTTGTGCTTCCGAGCTATTTCGTCTATGTCTTTCTACTTAAACCTTCCTTTCTTGCTGGAAACGTGCGCTCATTCAGCCTGTGCCGAAGAGGGGGGACCCCTCTCAGCCCTCTAACTATCGTCCTATTTCTTTAACCTCCGTTCTTTCTAAAGTTTTCGAATCTATCCTTAACAGGAAGATTTGGAAACATCTTAATTCTTCTAATCTTATCTCAGATCGCCAGTATGGCTTTCGAAAGAAACGCTCTACGGTTGATCTTCTTTCCCTTCTCTCTGACTCTTGGTCCTCCGCTCTTCGGCATTTCGGTGAATCTTTTGCTGTGGCGCTGGACATATCGAAAGCCTTCGATAGAGTCTGGCACAAAGCTTTGATTTCCAAGCTTCTCTCTTTCAGAATCTATCCTTCTCTCTGTGACCTTCTCTCTGATTTCCTTTCCGGTCGTTCTATAGCAGGTGTTGTAGACGGCCACCGTTCATCCTATAAATCTATTAATAGTGGTGTTCCTCAAGGATCTGTCCTATCCCCAACACTTTTTCTGCTTTTCATTAATGACCTTCTCTCTATTACTTCATCTCCTATCCATTCCTATGCTGATGACTCCACCCTTCATTACTCTTTTCATTTTGAAAGACGCCACTCCCAGCAACAGTTAATAGAGGCAAGGAGGGTGGCCTTGGAGCAACTAACCTCTGATCTATCTCTCATTTCAAATTGGGGCAAAGAAAACATGGTCGTTTTCAATGCCTCAAAAACTCATTTCCTCCATCTCTCTACTCGACACAATCTTCCACACAACTACGATATCTTCTTCGAAAACATGCAACTCAAACCTTCATCTCTCCTTAATATTCTCGGTGTTTCTTTTTCTCGTGATCTTTCTTGGAAAGATCACATTACCTCTCTTTCTAAACAAGCTTCTAAGAGGTTGGGTGTTCTGAGGCGCCTTCAATATTTCTTCACACCATCTCAGTTGCTTGCTCTGTATAGGGGTGTTGTTCGCCCCTGTATGGAGTATGCGTCACACATCTGGGGTG
Source organism: Armadillidium nasatum (assembly GCA_009176605.1). Classification (NCBI taxonomy): domain Eukaryota; kingdom Metazoa; phylum Arthropoda; class Malacostraca; order Isopoda; family Armadillidiidae; genus Armadillidium; species Armadillidium nasatum. The sequence continues at coordinate 5,050 of SEYY01024358.1, read as the reverse complement.
GTTCCACACACACAGCTTTCCTGGAAAAGGTGGAGTCTAGAGCTTTTCGCATTATCAATTCTCCTGCTCTCACTAATTCACTCCAATCTCTTTCTGCCCGTCGAAATGTTGCGTCACTCTCTCTATACTATCGCTATTACAATGGACACTGCTCTTCTGAACTCTCTCGTCGCATACCTCCTCCATTAAGAAGGGTTCGTGCGACTCGTCTTTCTACACAGTCTCATCCTTTCTCTGTCAAACTCTCTGACCCCAGACTTAACCGCTATGCTCAATCTTACATGTAACCTACTGCTAAATTCTGGAACACACTTCCTTCATCTATTTTCCCAACTTCCTATGACTTAGGGACCTTTAAACGCCGTGTATCAGGGCATGTCGGCCTTTAATTTGACTATGTTTCCGACTTTCCTCCCAACTCTGGTGGAACATTGGTAGGTCTCTGGCCTTTTCCCACCAGAGGAGAAATTAAAAATATATATATATATATATATATATATATATATATATATATATATATATATATATATATATATATTATATATATATATATATATATATATTTTATATCGAGTTGATGAGAAACATGAAATAATCTCAGGAAGTGTGAAGCGAGGGAAGGAGGGTTGAGAACTTTTCAGGGAGGCTGTGGAACAGGTGGCACGAGAGGTGATTGGAACAAAAAAGATAAGCGGTGGAAGAAAGAAGAAGTCGTGGTGGAATGAAGAAGTTAGAGAAACAGTAAAAGAAAAAAAAAGAAATACTGTTTATAGATGAAAAGAAGGACTGAGGAAGATAGACAAACTTATGTTTTGGCAAGAAATCGAGCAGAAGAGGTAAAGAGAAGAAACATCAATCTATCATGGGAAAGGATAGGGGGAGAATTAGAGAATGACGTGAAGTGTGAGAAAACTGATATATGGAATGCTAAGAAATTAAGAACAAAAGATGAACCTAACATGAATGCGATATTCAACAAGGAAAGAGAGCCTATAGTGGATAGCGAAGAGGCTGAGGAGATATGGAGAGAATATTTTGAGGTTATTGAATGTAGAGGATGATGGTGGATAAATGGAGGGGAAAGAAAATCTATATATGAAGGTGATAGAACAAGAGGATTTGGAGCCGATATAAGAGAAGGAAGTGAGGCAAGCTATAAGAGCCCTAGAGAGTGGAAAGAGCCCTGGAATTGATGGACAGAATAATGAAATATTTAAAGCAGGAGAGGGAGTGGCCGTGTGGATGACAGAACTCATACAGTGTATATGAAGGGAGGAAAACATACTGTCAGAGTGGCGAAATAAGTGAAATGTCCAGTACATAAAAAGGGAGATAGAAAGAAATGCCAGAATTACAAAGGAGTAGTACTGCTATTGAACGCATATTAATTATACGCAAGAATAATAGAAAAAGGATTACGAAGGGAGTTGGAGGGAAAAATCGGAGAGTGGCAACACTGATTTAGAGCAAACATTGTCGTACTGATTTGATCTTCTCTTTAAGAATGATAGTGGAAAAGAATGTAGAGTGGAATAAAACAGCACATATCGATTTCACAGACTTGGAAGTGGCTTTTGATATAATATAGAGGGATAGATTGTGGAGGGTGATGGATGATCTCGTGTGTGGTATTAACAGGATGCTAATAAAAATAATTAAGAATATGTATGAAAACCCAATGAATACGGTAAGAACGGAAAGGAATGGTTTGAAACAAGGACTAGAGTGAGGCAGGGCAGTGTGCTGGCAATTTTGCTGTTTGCATTGTATCTGAACAACTGCTCGAAGAGAATATGCACCAGAGAGGATAGATAATATACTTTTGTGTACGCGAACGATGCGGCCTTGGTAACAAAGAAACAACACGAACTACAAGACGTAATGAACATTTGGACGGATGTTATGAGAGAATGGAGAATGAAGATAAATAACGAAAAGACCGAGATAATGGTGATATCGTGACAAAGAGAGAACACAGAGATATGTATAGAGGACGTTCAGCTGGAGCAGGTTAGTAATTTTAAATATCTAGGGGTGATATTTGATGAAGAAGCTGGATGAAGGTGGAGCTGGGAGAGAATAATGAAATACTCAAGTAACGTGGGAATGATGTACCTGCTGATGATGCAGAGAAGAGTACCGGTAGAAGTAAAGGTGACAGTATACAGAACCATTCTAAGACCAATATTGTTATACAGGTCGGAATGTTGGGTTCTGAATACGAGACAGAAGAGTAAAATTGAAGCTGCTGAAATGCGAGTGTTGGGATTGATAAGAGGAGTAACGTTAAGGGATAGAGTCAGGAGTGAAACAATAAGAGAAGAGATGGGAATACGCCTAATATCTGAGTGCATAGAGAGAAACCAGCTGAGATGGTATGGACATGTAGAGTGAATGAAAGGCTGGAGGTACCCGCAAAGATTGCTTGACTTGCAAACAGTGGGAGTGAGACCAGTGGGAAGATCGAGAAAAAGATGGATGGATGGGATGGATGCTGTGGAGGAAACGATCGTGTTGAGGGGAGAATCGATGGAGTTTGTGGAGAGGGAGACGCTATTTGAAGACCGGGATGCCTGGAGGGGTTTCTGGAGGAGTAACGCCTGGCAGGTTCTGCCTAACAGGGTGGATGGTGGGGTTAGGTGAGGTGATGTGAGGTGAGGTGAGGATATTTAATTTATAATAAATTTATGATAAATTGGGACAGAGAACTTACGATCTCCGTAGCTGAAAACTAAAGGAATGGTGTCAAACCAAAAGAAGGAGGAAAAGGCAAACAAGTATGGAGGAATGACCCAAAAGAATGGAAATGAGTTATTAAGGACAGAGATGGACTAGCTTTCATCTCCTTTGGTTAAATCGAGTACATAGAGTGGAGTCCACAATCAGTGACGATGTGCCAACATATTGTTGATGGGTATCAGAGCTCGAAGATTTTGGGAGCGAAAAGGAGCCCTGAAAATCACTACCGGTCCACTTCCCTAACTGCCCATGTTACTTTTTGCCGGCATAGTGCCAATATGGCAATGTAAATTCTACAAGATTCTTGCAAAGGCCCTTCATTGTGCAAAAGTTGTTTCAGGCATCGAAGCAACCTCTCGGCTTATGGTGAAGGAAGGAGGGAACTCACGAACTGCATACATTCACTCCAGTTGCTACTCCTGGAAACTGCAAGGGAGCCTTCTTGGGGTTTTGGCAGAAGGTTGTGATGTAATGAATGTGCTGAAAGTTCTGTCAAGAGTGTTGAAGTTCCAAGAGATTTGTTGCTATTTCTGTCCAATTCGCTGTTTCTTTCAAAGAAGTTCCTCTCTTGTTTTTCTATTTTGTGACGCTGAAAAGTCCCAGTTAGTGATTTCTTCTGGGAAACAATCGTATCATTTAAAATTTAATGTCTTGTGCTGTTTAGAAAATAAAAATTACGAGTTAAGAATCTTTAATTTATCCTAAAACTAGAGTGGTAAGAGATAGCGTCTCTTTGATTATCCTTTTGGTTTGGGGCCATTCCTTTAGTTTTCAGTTACAGAGATCGTAAATTCTCTGTCCCACTTTATAATAAATTTAATTTGCATGAGGTTCATAATTCTTTCGTCTACCTCATCATTTTAATATAAGCAAAATTGAAGGTAAGGTACTTATTCCTTTTTATTTATTTCCTATCATCAACCACTTTCTTCGTTTTGCTTCATATTAAAATAATATGATAGACGAAAGGATTATAAGAATGACGAACAGAACAATTAAACTTATAATAAAGTGGGTCAGGGAATTTGCGATCTCCGTAGTTGAAAACTGAAGGAATATGCCAAACCAAAAGGACGACCAAAGAGAAGCGGTTTTATACTACGATCGCACATTTACCTCCCCATATATATATAATATATATATATATATATATATATATATATATATATATATATAATAATATATATATATATATATATATATATATATATTTGTAATTTTACGCTCTTACAATCGTCGATCAGCTCTCTTTATCTTCAGAGTAAGGCGGAGGTTTTTCAGCAACTTTTGGGTGGTAAAAATTTTGAAGGAAAACCATTCTGTCATCCTCAGTGACATATGTGCCTTAGCTACTAGTATCAACGTGGGAGAGGACCTCATTTGCATGAGGTTCATTGAGGCCATGCTGGAGCTGGTCCATGAGGTGTTGGCAGCCAATACCGATGTTTCTTTGGATGTTCTGGGTTCTCTGTCAAACGACGCTTTGTTTCTTATTCCATCTACTCCCACCTTCTGTCAAGTTGCTACGGGCCAACCATCTCGTGGTCGTTCAGTTATGAGTCCTAGTCGAGCAACTCACGCTCCTTCAATGACTGATAGTTCAACATCACAAATCCGTATAGGAATTCGCCCCTTCTCTAAGTAACAGAAACCACAGGTGTGACGATATTACCTTTATCACAGTAAGAAGGCATGTTTTTGTAAACCGTGGTGTTTAGACTGACAAGAGGTCTCTCCGCTCAGTCACCCTCACGTTCGGCCTCTCCGGCTTCAGCTTCTCGGCCCCAGACTCCATCCCCGGGAAACTAGACTCTGGTGTTAAGGAAAGCGCCGTTCTTAACACTTGTTTTTATTTCCCTTCGAAAATTTTTGGTGCTAGGATAGACTTTTGTGTGACACTGGAGCCTCTGTCAGCGCTGTTCCTCCATCCTCTTAAATCCATCCGCTCCTAATGGCTTATCTATCAATTGTTACGGCGAACTTGCCTACTTTTAGATCTGCCTAAATTCAGGCGTGATTTTCAGTGGACTCGCTGACGTGATTAAACCTTAGCTAGGTATGGACTTATTCCACCACTTCGGTCTACTCATCGACTGTAGAAATTTCACTATTTCAGACCCTAAAACTGACCTTCAATTCAGTTTTGTTTTTTTGTGAAGTTACCTATTCAATTTTTTTTTCATACCTCTATTTCCTCTTCTTCTATGGTAGACCAACTTGTTACGTGAGTTCCCTAACCTAACCTAACCTAACCTCGCCTCTTCCTCTCAGGTGTTTCATAGGCTGAAAACCGGGGATGCCACCCCTGATT
>SEYY01024357.1:32500-35818 GCA_009176605.1 Armadillidium nasatum | reverse complement strand
TTTTAAAGGTGATTTGCCTTTTGGTATTTCTAAACAAAGTTTAATAAGTGTCTTACTCTATATAATTTGTTTGTGTTTTTTTTTTTTTTTGTTTGTTTGTACTCTTAATAAATATCCCCTGAGTTATATAAACTTATTTTGGCATCGGGTATATAAACAAAGGTTTAATATTTAAGTGTTTTTTTCTATATAATTTTTGTTTGTGCTCTTTTTTTTTGCTGTGTTTTTTTTTGTATTAATAAATATCCCCTGAATTTTATAAACTCATTTGGTATCGGTAATCTAAGGTTAATTAGCACCAGAAAGTAAGCTCCGATCAAAAATGGGTAAAAACGATACAAACAAGGTAGGGGAGGAAGGTGACATTAGGTCTGAGGAAATTGCTAAAAATACGAAACGAAATTTATTTCTACTAAAGAGAAACTTCAGGACAATTCACGGTAAGTTTTGTAAAAGTATAAGTGAAAATAAAGTCGCTCTCATTCAAGACAAGGATATAGAGCACCTAAAACAAGGAGTAGAAGGGTTAGAGCAGCTGCATGAAGAAGCCGAGGCCGCATTACAAGCTTACAGCGACGTTATGATGGGATTGGAGATGTTTGAAGATATTAATGATGAATAAGAGAAACTGGAAGCTACCAAAGGCGCAGCTCAAGAAGTCAGAGTGCAAATATATACCGCAATTGCAAAGCAAGAGAAAGGAGACGGCGCAACAGACCTACAAGAGGTTCCGGAGGATATTTCAAGGATGGAAAGCACAGAAGCAAGCGCGCCTCCCCTTAATCCGAGCGAGTCTTCAAGCGAAGCAGCAAGCAATTCCGTTTCATGTTCGAGCAAATCTTCAAGCGAAGTAAAGTCTGCAGCCACAGCTACAGAAGAAGTTCTTGTGGAACGCCATCCAAGGGAAGAAAATGGAAGCCACCGTATCAATCAAGCAACGTTAAATCCAAGTGCCAGTGAGTTTAAACCATGCTCAGATATATCAGCAATCAGCGCTTTAATAGAGACTGCCGCATTATGCAAACCAGAGCCTACCGTGTTTGATGGCAATCCCTTGGCATACGCAGCCTGGAAAATCAGCTTTCACACCTTAATCGAAAGTACAGTAAAGGACCCACGCAAACTTTTATACTACCTGTACAAATATACCAGCGGGGAAGTTCAAGAGCTGGTAAACGCTTACATCTCTACAGACTCGATAGAAGCTTATAAGAATGCAAGGGAAGTATTAGAGGAGAGATATGGTAATCTGCACGTCGTAGCTAGAACTCTCAAACAAAGGTTGGAGACATGGCCTTTTATTAAGGGAGGCGATGCCAATTGGTTTACGAAACTTCGCAGACTTTTTAAAGAAGTGTGAGGTCGTGAAAGCCTCCACTCAAGGTTTGAACAGCCTGGATGACTCTGATAAAATTCTCTCTTTGTTAAAGAAGCTACCAGCTCACATAGTGCACAAATGGAATGACTATGCCTTTAAATTTGTAGAAAGCATGCCTAAGAATATAGGACATTACCCAAGCTTCGAAGATTTCGTGAAATTCATTACGCAACAATCTCGTCAGGCATGTTTTGCGACACCAATGTTGCAAGTAGAAAGGCAGGATAGAGGATACGGAAAGCCAAGCTATAAGGAAACTCCAAGCACTAGAAATGTACGCAGCTTTGCTACCGAAGCAGTAGTAATAAATGACCAGGCAGAAAGAAATACAAGAACCTTTACGTGCACCTATTGCAAGCAAGCTCATGGTATTGGCGCTTGTAATAAATTTGTAAACTTACCTATTCAAGAGAGGAGAAATTTTGTAAGGGAAAAAAGACTATGCTTAAACTGCCTTAGACAAGGACACGTTGCAAAATTCTGTAAAGATCCGAAGCGTTGTAGAACCTGCAATAAGTTACATCACACGACACTGCATGAGAATAGGATGTCATTTGAGCAAAGGATTGCCGAAAATGAAATAGAAACCAGAGAAGGAATCTCTCATAACGAAAGAGAACAAGTGAATCAACAAGCTATTGTAAACAAGATTGATGCAAGCAAGGACAATGCTTCCTATAGAACACAGTCATTGATATTACCTATTTGGGTTTGCAGTAATGATTTCCCTGCAAAGAGAGTATTAACGTATGCAATTTTGGACCACCAGAGTAATACATCATTTATTAAAGACTCACTATTTGAAAGATTAAATTTAGCAGGCTCTCCAGTAAACCTGAGTATTAATACTATATCTGGCACAGAATTCGCAAACTCAATCAAGTGTAAAAATCTAATCCTTCAAGGGCTTAGGTCAAAGGAGAAGCTACATCTGCGATCTTCATATGTAAGGAAAGATATAGCGGCAGATAGAGCAAGCATCCCAAGTAAAGAAATTGCAAGGAAGTACGAACATTTGCATGAATTATGCGACGAAATAGAACCTGAAATCCCAATGCTAGACGTGGAAATACTAATTGGGCTGGATTGCCAAGAAGCATTGGAACCTTTGAAAGTGGTTACGGGAGCAAAGGGCATGCCCTTCGGTTTCAAATCTCGCCTAGGATGGGGTATCATTGGCATGATACCAGAGGCTGCAAGCAATCCTCCACAAGCTATTGAGCACAAGGCAACTATCAATCATGCCATTGTAGCATTCCAGTCTGAAACTAAGGAGGTGCACAAGCACGAAAATAGCAGAAAGGATGAAAGAACAAAGATTAGATGTTATGCAGAGGAATCCAAAGACAAAATGAAGGAAGAGGTAGCCAAGCTTAATACATTGTTGGAAAATGAAACTACTTTGAAACTCGAATTTGAAAACAAGCTTAATACTAAAGAGAAAGAAAGTTTAGAGCTCGAAACCCAGAAGAAAGTTTTGACCAAAGATTTAGAAAATACCAAACTGCATTTGAGTGAGAAAGAGAATCTCCTTCAAGAGAAAATAGCTATCATTAAGGAACTTGAGGAATCAAAGCAGATGTTGGAATCTAAGGTAAAGGATATTTTAGAAGGCGAAGAAAACGACCGCCTTCTCAATGAGAAACGGAATGAAGAGCTAAAGCAACAGAGATTGTTAGAAAAACAAAACCTTTTAGATATTATTCAAGTAAAGGAGGAAGTCTTGCGCGAAAATGAAAGGGAAATGCTAAAGATGCAAATAATGGTTAAGAAAGTGGAAAATGAAAAATTAGAAATTGGAAATGCTCTAAATGAAATAAAAACAGAAAGAGACAATGTGAAGGCAGAGTTGGAAACATTTAAAGGTCAAACAGACTTTGAAAAACTTGTTCTTGAATCCAAACTGAAACAAATAATATGTACTAAGGAAGAAACTGAAC
>SEYY01024357.1:17500-30000 GCA_009176605.1 Armadillidium nasatum | reverse complement strand
TTTAAAATTTTTTTTTTTTTTTTTGCATTTTCCCTTCATTAAATAGATAATAGAAGTGTACAAAATTTTCCTTTATATTTGAAAAAAATTTACATTTTAATAGAATAGTACGAGGTGGTGAATGTAATAGGTATGAGAATAAACAAAGAAAAAACAGAAGTGAGATAGTGATATCAAGAGAGGCAGAGTAGAATTGGAAATTTTCACAAAAAGAAAGAATGTTGTATACAATGCTTAGAGGGAAAGAAATACCAACGGAAATGAAAGCATTAATATATAGGACAATCGTAATATATATACATAATAAATACATAATATATACATATTAATATAAAAAATACATAGTAATAAATACATAATAAAATATAATTTTTTTTTTTTTTTTTTTTTTTTTTTTTTACAGAACGCCACCACTCACGGGCAGAGCCCTTTTCAAGGAGGGAACACAATATAATAATATAATATAATAGTAATATAATATAATAAATATAATATAATATAATGATATAATAATATAATAATAATATAATATAATAATATAATATAATAAATATAATATAATATAAAAACATATAATAAATACATAATAAATTCATAATATATACATAATAAACTAAAATATATACATAATAAATGCAAAAATTTAATTTCAATCAATTACAGGAAGAATATCAATTCATTTTAGACAACACAGCAAACATTGCCTCTTTAAATGCTTGGATTCCACTTCATGACTATGAAGAAGAAGGCGTTGAAAAGTGGGATGACGGAACACGTAAGAATGAATTTTTTTTTTTGGTTAGATTATATAAGAATAATAATCAAGTTGAAAGGTTTTAATTTATTTTTTTATTTTCAGTAAGGAAAGACAATCCATTTGAACCAACTAATTGGGACCCTATTTCAGTAAATATAGAAACTTCTGATTGTGTGACATACAGTTACGAATCAGCGATTACTTGGTCTCCATGTTTTTTAGCTAACAGCTATTTGCTTCTTTGTGTTCGACTTTAGTATAAGACGACGTTTGTTTCCTGTCCTAATGGGATAAATATTTAAAAAGAATTTTTTTCAAAAGAAAACGAACATTAATTTTAAACTTTTTTTTTTTTTTTTTTTTTTCACTGCAAATCTAAAGTTATTTCATTAGAACAGAACAATGTGATTCGCTTAAATGAAGAGTCTGCAAATTTGGAGAAAATATACTTTATGTAAAATCTAATACGTATATATATATATATATATATATATATATATATATATATATATATATATATATATATATATATATATATATATATATATATATATATATATATATATATATATATATATATATATATATATATATATATATATATATATATATATATATATATATATATATATATATATATATATATATATATATATATATATATATATATATATATATATATATATATATATATATATATATATATATATATATATATATATATATATATATATATATATATATATATATATATATATATATATATATATATATATATATATATATATATATATATATATATATATATATATATATATATATATATATATATATATATATATATATATATATATATATATATATATATATATATATATATATATATATATATATATATATATATATATATATATATATATATATATATATATATATATATATATATATATATATATATATATATATATATATATATATATATATATATATATATATATATATATATATATATATATATATATATATATATATATATATATATATATATATATATATATATATATATATATATATATATATATATATATATATATATATATATATATATATATATATATATATATATATATATATATATATATATATATATATATATATATATATATATATATATATATATATATATATATATATATATATATATATAACTAACACTAATTTCAATGGTTTTCAAAAGTTTATTTACCATATGTAATTAATTAATTATTCACTGCATTTGTCTGTGCAATTTGCTAAAACCTTAAACTTATAAATAAATAAAAGTTAATAAAAATATTTGCTAAAAGAACATTCTACTATTACAGTTTTTGTATTCCTTCTATATATATATATATATATATATATATATATATATATATATATATATATATATATATATATATATATATATATATATATATATATATATATATATATATATATATATATATATATATATATATATATATATATATATATATATATATATATATATATATATATATATATATATATATATATATATATATATATATATATATATATATATATATATATATATATATATATATATATATATATATATATATATATATATATATATATATATATATATATATATATATATATATATATATATATATATATATATATATATATATATATATATATATATATATATATATATATATATATATATATATATATATATATATATATATATATATATATATATATATATATATATATATATATATATATATATATATATATATATATATATATATATATATATATATATATATATATATATATATATATATTTATTTATTTATTATTTATTTATATCGCTATCACCTTTCACACTTTCGTGGGGTGGTGCCCGCCACATTTCCCTTACAAACATACTAATTCTTATCTTTTAACCCCTGTCAGCATTGCCCTCCATCTCTCTCTGTCCTCCGCAAGTCCTCTACCCTCTTCTAAATTCAAATTCCTTCCACCCATATATATATATATATATATATATATATATATATATATATATATATATATATATATATATATATATATATATATATATATATATATATATATATATTCTCATCTTTCTCACCATCTTTTCTGCTAGATCAGTAATGTCAGGTTCCACCCCTCGCGAATCTTTTCCACATCTTTCAGTCAGCAAATGTTCATTGCTTCTCTACTCCCTATAGCTTCCGCAATCATCTCCATCCATCTTTTTCTTTGTCTGCCCGCCGGTCTTTTCCATTTCGGTCTCTAATCCAAAATCTCCCTCAACCTCTCTCTGTTTCCTCCATCTTTCTCACTTATCCAAACCATCTCAACTAATTTTCTCCATGCATTCACAGACTGGTTTCACTCCCAACTCTTCTCTCAACCTTTTACTTCCAATTTTGTCTCTATTTAATAATTCTGAGCACCCCTATTTTTGTTGCCTCCAATATTCTCCTCTGCACCGTATTCATCGCCCAACATTCTGATCTGTGCAAAGAATCGCCCTCAAGATTGTCCTATATATTAATGCTTTCATTTCCGTTGGTATTTCTTTCCCTCTAAGCATTGTATACAATATTCTTTTCTTTTTGTGAAAATTTCCCAATTCTACTCTGCCTCTCTTGATATCACTATCTCACTTCTGTTTTTCCTTTGTTTATTCTTATACCTAGTACATTTACCACCTCGTACTATTCAAAGCTTCCTGAAGTTCTCCAATTTTCCTCCGTTAATACTACCGAGTTATCTGCGTAAACCTGTGCATGCTCTCTTTCTACCCATGTGCATATTCTACTAAGATAGGCATCCAGATATAGCGGAAAGAAAAGCGGAGACAATAGAGTCCCTTGTTTTACTCCTGTCCTTACTCTAAACCGCTTCTCTCCTCCCTCTCCTCTTACTTTATTTATTTGTTCTTCGTACATGATTTTATAGCTTTTTATAGCAATTCCTCCTATATATCGTACACTTGATTCTCCAATACTCTCCAGAGTGTGTCCTTGTTTATCCTGTCGAATGCCTTCTCTAAATGTATAAGGGGTCCCTTCAACAGCAAAAAAAAAGTTTTGAATGGACTCGAAAAAAGAATTTTTTTAAAGCGTAACCCTTCCTTTTACTTTGCTCTTGTATGAGAAGGTTCTATGAGTTTTTTTTTTAATATATAGGATTTTGAACACCCCCATGTATTTCTGCTGACTTTTTTTAACTTAATCCTTCATAAAACACATAATACTTAATATTTTTATTTTATTTTATTTATTTATTTATTTTTTTTTTTTTGCTAAAAAATTGGAAACATATATAACTTTCAAAAGAACACAACGTAACAAATACAATGTGGTGTAGGCAGTTTGATATTCGCGTAAACTCTTTTGAAATTTTGAAAATATTTTTTCCCCCCAAGTTTTGATCAATTTCACTTTTGTTTTAAAGTAACCGCATTTTGTGCTTGGATCAAACTTCTTGCATATCTTCCTCTAACTGTCTGTAGTTCACACACAAAGTGTGAAAGAAATCTATGTCGTCGTTATTTTTGGAAAAAAATTTTCTTGGAAAAGTGCTATTTCGAGAAAATCTCATAAACGTAAGACTCAATGTTATTTATAAAGTATGTTCCATGTTTGACTGGTCATATCTCAGTAACTATTTGGAGTTATGAAAAATTAATTACATATTTGGAATCTACTTATTATTTCATATAACAATATACCAAAAATTTTAAAAATTTAAAAAACTTTTTTTTTTTTTTTTTGAAGTTGCCGTATATTGCCAAATTCAAGGTCATTCGACAAGTGTTCTTTAAACAGTCTTTTTCTCAAGAACAGCTTGAAATTATGGAAAACTAATTACAGATATGGAATCAACATAGAATTTAATAAAAAATTAATGAAAAAAATTTTTTTTTTTACCCCCAAAAGTTGGTGGAAAGTCCCCCTTTGAGATTTTTTGAGTGATCAGATCTTCATAACCATTTTGAATTAGGAAAAAATAATTACATTTTTGGAATCAGGAGAAAATTTGCTGTAAAAATATTTCAAAAAATATTCAAAAATTAAAAAAAAAAAATTTCCTTTGAGAGCGATATGCAGACATTTTCAATATCGTTGACAGGTGTCACTTGAAAAGTCTTTTTCTCATGAACCGTTCGGAATTATGAAAAACTACATACAGATTTGGAATCAGCATAGATTTTACCATAAAACTGATAAAAAAATAAAAATATTTTCCCCAAAAAGTTGGGATCTTTCCATTGGAGGGTCCACTTTGTGATTTTTTGAGAGGTTATATCTCAGTAACCATTTGGATTATGGAAAACTAATTACATTTTTTGAACCAAGAGAAAATTTGCTATAAGAATATTTAAAAAAAAAATTAAATCCCAAAAAAAATGAATTTAACATTTTCAAGGTTATCGACATTTTTTTCCTTCGGGAATCACTTAAAATTTTAAAAAACTGTTTACAGATTTGGATAGGCAAAGATTTTACTATAAAAAAGATGAAAAAAAGTTTACTAATAAATTTCACTCCTGAAAAAGGACGAACATGTGAGTGCAGAGTCCCATTAATTAATTAAATATTACTTATGCTTTTTTTGTTAATTTCTATGATCTTCTCTGATTAGTATTTTCATTAAAGAAAATCAAATCCGTCGTACTTTTTTCCGGCTTCAAGCTATGTTACCAATTTCATACCTTATCTTGAACTTCCGCTCTTAGTCTCCTCTCCAAAATTCTTTCATATATCTTATTCGCCCATACCAGCAGTGTTAATCCTTTATAATTTCTATACTTTTTATATTCCTTTTCTGTATCGGGCAGATTACTGCTTTTCTCCATTCTTTTAGGGTATATATATATATATATATATATATATATATATATATATATATATATATATATATATATATATATATATATATATATATATATATATATATATATATATATATATATATATATATATATATATATATATATATATATATATATATATATATATATATATATATATATATATATATATATATATATATATATATATATATATATATATATATATATATATATATATATATATATATATATATACATATATATATGAATGACAAAAAATTAATGCAACATATATAACTTAGATTCACATAAATTACTCAAGATATCTGACGTTTCGGTTTAATTAATACTAAAACCATCATCATGAGAAAAAAGAGCTGAAAGGAAAAAGGAAACAGCATAAATGAACTGATCAAAATAGCAATAGAAATAAAAATATACACATCAAATATTTCATAAAATGTTTAAAATTAGAAAAGTTAAAAAACACAGAAATGAAACTGAACAAAACATTTAAAGTATTTAAAGAACTGGAATGAATATTGGTTTATATTGGAATTAAAATTTAACAAGCGATTGGTTGGTAAATACATACAATAAAGGATAATATATAAAAAGCAGGTATATAATAAGAAAATATGAAATAAAAAAAATATACATATGTTAGGAAAAAAATTATTTTTCCTTTTTCTTTTTTAACACAATAACTGAGCATATAGATGCAACAACAGACAAGCAACATACATATATACATACAAATTGGCCCCTTTTTATTTTTGCTACAAGGATGTGGGACGAGGACAATTTGCACATATTGCACCCCACCAACCTCTTTAAAGCCCCATTCTCCATCCAATGGAAAGCTCAAATCACGTTATTCACATTCGTAGTTAAATTAAATTTTAGGAAAAGCAATGTGTTTGCATTCTCGTTTGATAATCTATTTCTTCTTTCATCATATATTGTACCAGCACCACTAAGCAGATGCTCACTTGCAATGCTTCTGGGTGGACATGCAAGATTACGCTTTGATAACTGGCTTAGTTCTTTGAAGTTACTGTTATTAACTTTCCGACACTTAAGTGGGTCATCTTCAAGGCCGATTCGTTTCTCTCTTTGATATTTTCCAATAGCAGCTAAATAATTTTGATTAATGTCAAGTTTAGACTCATGACTAGATGATTCTAAAAGAGCCACCATACAATCTGGCACACTTTTTATACCAGATTTCGAAGGTTGGTTTGTTTCTGAAATTTTACTTTTTTTAAGGATGTTCAAATGACATTTGTTCTTCAGTTTTTCTACAATAGATTTATCACATAGTTTTGCTATTGCTTCTATAACTCCTTACAACATTTGGACTCATTAAAAATTTCCATTTATATCGAGGATCAAGGAAAGTTGCGATAGAATAAAAGAAATTTCTGTATATATGCTCAAACTTCCGACCTAACTCAGAATGTATAGTCTTTAACATAAATTTAACAAACTCTTCTTCTTGATCTAAATTTTTCGATACGATTTTCAGTAGCACATTGAAGGAAGTCACTTGCGATATGGACGAAGAAGGATGGCTTAGAATTTTAGTCATCTCTTCAAAGGGTTTCAGTACGTTAACACACATTTCAATAAGAGCAAAATCAGAACTGCTAGGTTGTCTTATCTTTGAGCTGCTTCAAGAATAAAAGGAAAGTGAATCTTTTGTTTCTATAATTCTCTGAAACATATGAAGTGTCCTATTCCAGCGAGTTTCTGCATCTTGAATGATAGATAAAAGTAGCTGTCCAAGTTTTGTCTGTATTTTCTTGAGCTCTTCCTGAGCCATTTTAGAATAATTAAAATGGGTAGCTATGGAGCGAACCTTACTTATTATATCTGTTACCGATTTCTGGTTGATAATCAAACTTAATAACTAGTTGCATTTTATGCAGTACAATCTAAGTTATTTACATTACCTAGAGAAACTGCTTTTTTCCTGTTTGGGGTAGTATTTTTTTCCTGTTTGGGGTAGTATTCCTCATAACTACTTGCACATACTTTTTGGAGAGATATTCTTCTGTATGTCTGTCGTGTAAGGAATTAGCTGACAATATTAAATTGATTTTTTAAATTTTTTTATTGATACAATGACAAGTTACGGACAAAAGAGATACTCCATCAGAAGTCTCTGACAAGTATCAGTCATCAAATGCTAATTTGTTTCCTTTCAACTCTTCTTGAGTATTTACATTTTTAGAGAGTAGAAGCATAAATCTTATTGTAGACAATATTTTCGTAAAGGTGACGCTGCTTATGCTGTCGAAGGTATTGCTTATATAAACGAAAGAACTATGTCTTCTACATGGGTGAAAGGAAGTCTAATGATCATCTCCACTACTCTATAATCCATTATTTTGATTTCGAGCTGCCGATGTTCAGGCTTGTTTTTTCATAGCATTCTTGAAGAGTTTGTGTTTTGAGTTTCGTTTCTTGCTCTTATCACTTTTTTCCTTTCCACTTTCTTCAAAAGCTTCTTTTTCTTTCTCACAAAGATCTTCATAATTTTATTAATGAACAATGGTTTTTAAATTAATACCCTGACAGGTTAGGGACAAGAGAGATACTCCAGCTAAAGTCTTTGACCAAATATTAGTGATAAACGCTAATTTGTTTCCTTTTAGCTCCTCTTGAATATCAAGTACTCCTTTAGAGACAAAAGCATAAAAAGCATAAAGGAAATCTTATTGTAGGCTATTTTTATGAAAGTGGCGCTACTTAATACTGTATAAAGGTATTGCTTCAGTAAGTAAATGACAAAATACCATGTCTTCCACATGGGTGAAAGGAAGATAGTCCATAATGATCATCTCCGCTATTCTATAATTCATTAATTTTGATTTCGAGCTACCACTGTTTCAGGTCTTCTTTTTTTTCATAACATTTTTGAAGAGTTACAGTTTTTGAGTTTCATTTCTTGCTTCATTTTCTGAAAGATGTATCAATATTTTCCTTTCCACTTTCTGCGTGAATTAAAGCTTCTTCTTCTTTCTCACAAAGTTTTTATACTGGTCTCTACGTATCAAACACAAGTCGTTTTTTAAATTTGTACTGCTTATACCTTTGAGGGAGTAAGTATTATTACATAAAGTACTATCATAGACAGAAATAATGCAACATTGCTTGGTCGATCATTTTTCAAAATAACATGGGTCTAATTTTAAGATTAAATTTTAATCAAATCGTCTTTCAACAAGATACTATAGCTACGCCCACTTACCACAGTGTGTAACAGTAACAGTATTTTAGGTAAGCATAATATTTGAAAACGATGAAGTTATACACACAAGCACATGCATATATATATATATATATATATATATATATATATATATATATATATATATATATATATATATATATATATATATATATATATAATTATAAATTAGCATAGTTTTGACGTATTATTTCTTAAGTGAAAATATGTATAAATAATTGAGTATATCGATAAGCTACAATGATTCGATATATTATCGTTTCGACAAATTCTATGACGAGGTCTTGGAGTAACAGTAAATGTATCCTATATATATATATATATATATATATATATATATATATATATATATATATATATATATATATATATATATATATATATATATATATATATAAAGTCCATAATAAATTTGAGTAGGTATTTTTTATAGTAGAAAATTGAATTGAAAAAAAAATTCTCATACGAGTCATAGAAGGGAGTTCCAATGTCGTTCGCAAGCATTCCTTGAAAAGTCTTTTTCTCAGGAACAGTTTGAAATTACGAAAATCTAATACAAGATTTGGAATAATCAAAGATGATACTAATGAACTACTGATTTTTTCTTCTTATTATTATTTTTTTAAGAGGGAGAGAATTGATAAGATGAAAAAATTCAGATTTCATCTTTTCTAGACGAGCTGCGACAGTGAAAGCACACCAGATATGCGACGCTTATTTCATATAGCAGGTAAGAACGACGCTCCAATACAGATCGAGCAGCAGGAGTGGTGTAAAAAAAGTTCCATATTTGCCCCACACTTCTTAGAAGCTGATATAGGAAGGGAAATAATGTGATCCTTCCAAGAAAGATCACGAGAAAAGGAGACACAAAAAATTTAAAGGATAGGGGAAGGTTAGAGTTGAGTGTTTTCGAAGAAGATATTATAGTTGCGTGGAAGATATTGCCGAGTAGAGTAGATAGGCGAAAGAATTTAGTTTTTGAGGCATTGAAAACAACCATGTTTTCTCTGCTCCTTTTGGAAATAGGAGAAAGATGAGAGTTCAGCTGCTCCAAGGCAACCTTCCTAGCATGAGATAATTGCGGTTGTATAGGGTGCCTTTATTAAGATGGATCTAATAGCGAAGAGTGAAATCGTTAGAATATGATTGGATTGGTGAAGAAGTTCTGGAAAGAAGACCGTTCATGAAAAATAGAAAAGATTTGGTGATAGAACAGAATCCTGAGGAACACCACTATTGATAAATTTAAAGGAAGAACGATGGTCGTCTACTACGGCTGCAATAAAATGACCGGAAAGGAGATCAGAAAGAAGGATACAAAGGGAAGGATAGATACCGAAAGAGCGAAGCTTGAAAATTAAAGCTTTGTGGTAGACTCTATCAAAAGATTTTAATATGTCTAGTGCCACAGCTAAAGATTTACCGAAATTCCGAATTGCAGAGGACCATATTTTAAAGAGAAGAGAAAGATGATCACCAGTAGAGCATTTCCTCAGCTAATAGTTCTATCACATGCTTCCAGCTCAAATGCGCGATTGATGGCTCTGCAATTTTCAAAGGTCTCTTGAATAATTTGCTCATCTTCATTCAGATTAATTTTCCTTTGTGCTACAGGCTTAGGACAATAATATTAATTATCCACCTCTTCATGTCTAACAACCCATCGTCTTACTGTTGAAAAGAGGATCCCAAGGATTTTTGCCATTTGAGTTTATTTGATTATCTTTCTTCTTAATACTAGCTTCTCAGCATGGATATCTTTTAATTTGATGTTAAGAGAATTTAACTGATGTTGGTATTATGAGTCTACGGCAAATGATTACAAAATATTAAATATAATATGTGAATTTAGAATGGTTTGTGAGTTAGAAAACTAACTGAAATACACACACACACACATATATATATATATATATATATATATATATATATATATATATATATATATATATATATATATATATATATATATATATATATATATATATATATATATATATATATATGTATTTATGTCTCCACTGGTGGGCAAAGGCCGGAGGCCTACCAATACCCACCAGGGTTGGGGAGCATTAGGACCCTGGTCGCTAAAGGCTGACGTGACTCGATACACGGCGTTTAAAAGTGTGCAAATTAAAGGAAGTTAGGAAAACAGATAATGGGACTGTGTTCCAGACTTTACCAGTAGAGTATATGTAAGATTGACCATAGCGGTTAAATCTGTGGTCGGGGAGTTCGTCAGAGAACGGATGAGAGAAAGCAACTGAGGTGGCATGAAATAATTCCGGAGGCGCCTCAGAACATCCAAACCTCTTAGAAGATTGTTTAGATAGAGAAGTAATGTGATCTTTCCAAGAAATATCACGAGAAAAAGAAATACCAAAAATATTGAGATCAGATAAAGGTTAGAGTTGAGTGTTTTCGAAATAGATGTCATAGTTGTGTGGAAGATAATGTCGAGTAGAAAGATTTGGGAATTGAGTTTTGAGGCTTTGAAAATGACCATATTTTCAGTTCCCCAATCTGAAATATGAGAAAGGTCAGAGGTCATTTGCTCCAAAGCCATCCTTCTTGAATCTATTAACTGCTGTTGGGAGGGACGTCTTTCAAATTCAAAGGAGTAATGAAGGGTGGAGTTTCGTCAAATTAGTGTACAGGAGACAAAGTAATACAGAAAAGATCATTGATAAAAATTAGAAAAAGAGTTGGAGAAAGGACAGATCCATGAGGAACACCACTATTTATAGATTTATAGGAAGAACTGTGGCCGTCTACAACAGCGGCTATAGAAGGACCGGAAAGGAAATTAGAGGGAAGGTCACAGAGAGAATGATAGATTACGAAAGAATAAAGTTTGGAAATCAAAGAATTGTGCCAGACTCTATCGAATTTTTTCGATATGTCTAGCGCCACAGCGAAAGATTTACCCAAATCCCGAAGAGTAGAGGATCAAGAGTCAGAAAGTAGCGAAAGAAGATCACCAGTAGAACGTTCTTTACGAAAGCCATACTGACGTTCAGAGATAAGATTTGAGGAATTGAGATGTTTCCAAATCTTCCTGTTAAGGATAGATTCGAAAACATTAGAAAGAACGGAGGTTAAAGAAATTATACGGTAGTTAGAGGGTTCAGATGGGTTCCCCTATTTCGTCACAGGCTGAATGCGCGCGTTTCCAGCAAGAAGGGAAGGTCGAAGTACAAAGGCAAAGACGAAATAAGTTACCAAGGCAAAGTTCAAGCTCGGAAGCAAAAGTTTTGAGAACCGCTGGAGTAATACTCTCAGTACAATGCGCCTTCTTAGTGTTAAACTCAGAGAGAGCAGAAATGAAATCTTTAGAAAAAATATAATATTAGGCATAAATGAGCTGGAGGGGGTTGAAGGAGGAAGAATACCATTGGAATCGTCTAACGTTGAATTAGAAACAAAAATTTGAGCAAAGAGTTTAGCTTTAGAGGAAGGCAAAACGGCAGTTGCGCCGTCAGAAAATACTAAAGGTGGGGAAGAGGAAGAAGCAAAGTTAGAGTTAACATTTTTTGCAAAATGGCAGAAAGGGCGAGAGGAAGAGGAATCAGAAAAATCTTTGCATTTTTGGA
>SEYY01024357.1:7500-15000 GCA_009176605.1 Armadillidium nasatum | reverse complement strand
TATATATATATATATATATATATATATATATATATATATATATATATATATATATATATATATATATATATATATATATATATATATATATATATATATATATATATATATATATATATATATATATATATATATATATATATATATATATATATATATATTATATATATTATATTTTAAATGTAAATTAAGCAACCATTTTCAGCGGTCAATTTTTAAATGATATTTTTATTCCAAAACTAAATCTTCCAACTGTGCCCAAATTAAAAATGTATTTCTCTTTTCCCTATATGGGAGAAAACACAGCATTTTTTAAGAAGGAACTAAAAAGGATTTTATCCAAGAATTATACTTTTATAGATTTTAATTTTATTTTCAACAACCCCAGAACTATTGACTCTCTCTTTCGCTTCAAAGATGAAATCCCCAAATCGATGCGTGCTGGAGTTATATATTTTTATTCTTGTCCTAAATGTCCTTTAGGAACATACGTGGGCTCTACTGAGCGTATGATAAAAGTCCGCATCGATGGTCATAGAGGAGTGAGTCATAGAACGGGGAACCCACTGACCACCAAGGAGTTCTCTTCTATCAGGAACCATTCAGTCCAGTGCAAAGCTAACATACTTGTGGATGACTTTAAAATCTTGGGACAACACAATGAAAGAGAGGCCCTTTTGGTCAGTGAGTCCTTACACATCAAGGAACTCCGGCCAACACTCAATTTGGATAATAGCTCTGTTAATTTATATGTTGTTTAATTTGAACTTGTTACTCCCGCTGTTTTTTTTTTGTTTTTTTTTTTTTCTCTTTTTGCTAATTATTGCTGTAATGTATAACAACCAACTAATTTTAACTTTTTATTCTGTACCGAGCTTACCTGTGCTGGAAAATTTTACCAATTTTATTAATTACTGTGTGTTTCTGTCCGTGAGATGTCTTAGCTGTTTTAGGTAAATTATTTTGGGTCTTTGTTTGTTTTTTTTTTTTTTTTTTTTTGTTTATTGTCATTTATTGTTTATTGTCATTTATTGTTTATTGTTATTAATTGTTATTGTTTTTTAATTATCGTTTTGCTTTTATTTATTTGTGATTTTGATTTTATTATATTGGTTCTGTTTTAGCCTTGAAAATGGGAACATTTCCCGAAACGTTGGTAATAAAGAATTATGATTCTAAAATGGATTTTCCTCTTCATTTTTAAATTGAGGTTCACTAGGAACAATATACATATATACGATATATATATATATATATATATATATATATATATATATATATATATATATATATATATATATATATATATATATATATATATATATATATATATATATATATATATATATATATATATATATATATATATATATATATATATATATATATATATATATATATATATATATATATATATATATATATATATATATATATATATATATATATATATATATATATATATATATATATATATATATATATATATATATATATATATATATATATATATATATATATATATATATATATATATATATATATATATATATATATATATATATATATATATATATATATATATATATATATATATATATATATATATATATATATATATATATATATATATATATATATATATATATATATATATATATATATATATATATATATATATATATATATATATATATATATATATATATATATATATATATATATATATATATATATATATATATATATATATATATATATATATATATATATATATATATATATATATATATATATATATATATATATATATATATATATATATATATATATAAAGGGGGAGGACGTAGCGCCGTCCGAAGCGATGCAAGATCTCCCCATTGGGCATAACCCACGGAGTGATAAGATGGGCTAGACCATACCGTTTCAATCCGTTGCCCTTTGGTTCGTTTCTTTTCGAGTTTCATCTTCTCAGAGGGTCTCTAGTGTACCCTTGACTCACATTGGAGTGCCTATGCTCCAACCTTCCTCCATCTTCACATGTGTCCTACAATATTTACAAACGCTTATACTTACATTACCTATTAAATTAATTAAAAATGGCAAAACTTAAATCTTCCTCGGAGAATCCAAGAGGGGCGGATTCCAAATATAGCCCCTCATCTACTCCTTCCCCCATCACCACTTGGAAGTTGGTGGCCTCCGGTGATGGGGTTGGTGCCACCAAGACCTCTATGCCGGCTTGCCCTGGTGCACGGTCTTCGTTTTTCATTAATTTCTGCAACATTCGCGGTCTTTTTTCTTATCTCCACTTTGTCGAACACCACCTCTCTTCTTCTAGACCTCATCTCCTGTTCTTAACTGAAACTCAGGTGTCTGATTGCTCTGACAGCAAACCCTACTCTGTTTCCTCCTACTGTCTCTATCCTCAATTTTCAGCCAAAAGCGGATGTTGCGCATATGTGCGCAACGATGTTGTTTGTTCTCGTGTCTCTAATTTGGAGTCTTCTGAATTCTCTACTTTATGGCTCAAACTTTCTTGCAACTCTACAACTAAATTCATTTGTTCTGTCTACTTATCTCCTAACTCTACAGACTATCCAAAATTCTTCGACTATCTTAACTCCAAAATTAGAACACATTCTTTCTTTTTCTCCTTTCTCCGAAATCATCATTTTAGGTGATTTCAATGTTCACCACCGCCAATGGCTTTCATCTAGTTCTCATGATCCAGCTGGTGAACTCGCCTTCCAATTTTCTATCCAGAACAACCTTGAGCAGTTGGTGCAACTCCCTACCCGTATCCCTGACCGTCTTGGTGATGAACCCAACATTCTAGACCTTTTTCTAACTTCTAATCCTTCTCCTTATACTGTTAAACTCTTTCCTCCTCTGGGTTCATCCGATCATCTTCTTATCTCCATATCTTGTCCTGTCTCTTCAAGTCTTCCGCAAGAACGGCCCCCGCCTTCGGCGAGGAGACGTTTCTGGCATTTCGGTGCCACTAACTGGTCCTGACTTGCGGTCGTACTTTTCTGATTTTCCATGGAATGATTACTGTTTCCATGGGAGGGGTCCCTCGGAGTGTGCAGAGCGCATAACTGAGGTGATTCTCTCTGGCATGGAGGCGTACATTCCATATTCTTTCCTTTCCACTAAACCAAATAAACCATCATCCCGGAATCATGCAAAATCTATTTTTCGAGATACTAAAAACTCTTTTCCCCGTCGCAAATGCAATAATCTTTCTGGCTCCTTTTCCTCTCACCCTTTCTGGCATTTTACAAAAAATTGTCAACTCTAACTTTGCTTCTTCCTCTTTCCCTCCTCTAGTATCTTCTGACGGTTCAACTGCCGTTTTGCCTTCCTCTAAAGCTGAACCCTTTGCTCAAACTTTTGCCTTAAATTCAACCTTAGACGATTCCGGAGCTGTTCCTACTAATTCAACCCCCTCTAACTCATTTATGCCTAAAATTGTAATTTCTTCTAAAGACGTCACTTCTGCTCTCTATGAGCTTAACACTAAGAAGGCGTACGGTCCTGATGGTATTCCTCTTGTGGTTCTCAAAACTTGTGCTTCCAAGCTTGCACCCTGCCTTGGTAAACTATTTCGTCTATGTCTTTCTACTTCAACCTTCCCTTCTTGCTGGAAACGTGCGCTCATTCAGCCTGTGCCGAAGAATGGGGACCCCTCTCAGCCCTCTAACTATCGTCTTATTTCTTTAACCTCCGTTCTTTCTAAAGTTTTCGAATCTATCCTTAACAGGAAGATTTGGAAACATCTCAATTCTTCTAATCTTATCTCAGATCGCCAGTATGGCTTTCGAAAGAAACGCTCTACTGGTGATCTTCTTTCCCTTCTCTCTGACTCTTGGTCCTCCGCTCTTCGGCATTTCAGGTGAATCTTTTGCTGTGGCGCTGGACATATCGAAAGCTTTCGATAGAGTCTGGCACAAAGCTTTGATTTCCAAACTTCCCTCTTTCGGAATCTATCCTTCTCTTTGTGACCTTCTCTCTGATTTCCTTTCCGGTCGTTCTATAGCTGCTGTTGTAGACGGCCACCGTTCATCCTATAAATCTATTAATAGTGGTGTTCCTCAAGGATCTGTCCTATCCCCAACACTTTTTCTGCTTTTCATTAATGACCTTTTCTCTATTACTTCATCTCCTATCCACTCCTATGCTGATGACTCCACCCTTCATTACTCTTTTCATTTTGAAAGACGCCCCTCCCAGCAACAGTTAATAGAGGCAAGGAGGGTGGCCTTGGAGCAACTAACCTCTAATCTGTCTCTCATTTCAAATTGGGGCAAAGAAAACATGGTCGTTTTCAATGCCTCAAAAACTCAATTCCTCCATCTCTCTACTCGACACAATCTTCCACACAACTACGATATCTTCTTCGAAAACACGCAACTCAAACCTTCATCTCTCCTTAATATTCTCGGTGTTTCTTTTTCTCGTGATCTTTTTTGGAAAGATCACATTACCTCTCTTTCTAAACAAGCTTCTAAGAGGTTGGGTGTTCTGAGGCGCCTTCAATATTTCTTCACACCACCTCAGTTGCTTGCTCTGTATAGGGGTGTTGTTCGCCCCTGTATGGAGTATGCGTCACACATCTGGGGTGGTTCCACACACACAGCTCTCCTGGAAAAGGTGGAGTCTATAGCTTTTCGCCTTATCAATTCTCCTGCTCTCCCTAATTCACTTCAATCTCTTTCTGCCCGTCGAAATGTTGCGTCACCCTCTCTATACTATCGCTATTACAATGGACACTGCTCTTCTGAACTTTCTCGTCGCATACCTCCTCCATTAAGAAGGGTTCGTGCGACTCGTCTTTCTACACAGGCTCATCCTTTCTCTGTCCAACTCTTTGACCCCAGACTTAACCGCTATGCTCAATCTTACATGTACTCTACTGGTAAAACCTGGAACACACTTCCATCATCTACTCTTGCATGTTTACATACCTAAAAATACAAACAGATCGCATCCACTCTTCATTTTGGGATATGATCATGAAAACACACTATTATCCATTCAGAGAAGACACTATTAAGTATTGTATTAAGAATGTTAATCCAAAGCAAATAACAGCAGAATTTTTTTGTAATTTATGTTATAACTTTACTACCAGACTTGTTTATCATCTAGAACGCGAGTGTGAGTATTCGAAATGTGGGCAATGTTTAAACAGTAATTGTGATGGAAGAACTCATTTTGATGGAGAATTTAGAACTTGTGAACGAAGTGTAATCGGATGGTTTTATGACGAGCAGTGTTTTCGCATTCCATTTAGCAAACGGTGTTATGTACGTGAAGAACAAACTTTGCTCAAAATGTTATAAACCCAAATATTAGCTGATGCTCAGGGTAGGATGCGGACATGATTGCATGAATATTATATGCCAGGTCTGCTATAAGAAATATGATCCCACTCAAGGGCTCGCATGAATGTTACATTCAGACTCTTCCAAAAAAAGCTAAAGACTGGTATAAGAAGAAGGAAGAGTTTGAATGAACGTTCTCTATTATGATATAGAAACGTATCAACAGAAACAGCAGGTGGATCCCATAGATGAAACAAACATACAACCGGCTGACGAAAATAATGTAGCGATGATCCCATACATTCTGGTTTCTCAAATTGTTTGTCATGAATGTACTGACATTGGAGGAGATGTATGTGAGAAGTGTGGTGAAAGAACTAGAGTGTTCATTATAAAGGATGAAGAAGAAGAAAATGTCCCTTTCTCAAGCTGCCCAGTGGATCAGTTTATCAGTTATCTATTAGAATTCTCAAAAACTCATTTTAAGGCAACTATTATTGTTTGTGCTCACAATGCAGGGCGTTTCGATGGACAGTTCGTATACGCTCGATTACTTTCACGTCCTGGTGCTGATATTTTTACTTCAAACCCTTAAAAAGAGGAACACGTATAATTTCGATGGGGTGCTTCTCATAACATTTTGTTTAGAGACACCCTACTTTATATGCCTTGCGCTTTATCTAAACTTTCAAAATGTATGGGTTGAACGACATTACACTGGCTAAAGGCGTGTTTCCCTATAAATTCCTTACGGAGAGACACCTGAAATATGTAGGGCAGATTCCAGATTATAGAATATTTTGAAACAGAAAGGATGACTGAAAAAGAAAAGAAAGAATTTTTAGAGTATCATGCTGACTTTAAAAATTCAGGAAGGGAGTATGATATTTTACAGGAATGTGTTACATACTGTAAACAAGACGTATTGATTTTAAGACAGAGTTTTGAAGCTTTTAGGAAAAATTTTATAACGAAATTCCAAATTGATTGTCTTGAGGAGTGTTGCACGATAGCTTCTTTAACTTTTAGAATTTTCCGAACGCATTTCATGGGTGAAAACATGATTGCGAATATTGGGAGAGTAAAAGAGAAGAAGTTTAGTTACGAAGGTATTCGATGGTTGACTTTTCTTGAAAAATACACGGGACAGGAAATAAAGCATGCTCAGGAACGGTGGTGAGCGTGTTTTGAAACCTAGAGGGAATATTTCTTTCCCAGATGGGTATTCGAAAATGGATATGCCAAACGATTGTCCGGCTTACGTGAGTACTCTAAAGATACCGACATTCGAGTTTGAAATAGAGACTGAAAAGTATGAGAAATTGAGAAGTAATGGTAAAATCATAAGCATACAGGAGCAGCGTAGGGGTGATGAAAGAGTAGAAGAGCGTCGTATTCTCCCAGGCTAGGGTCAAGTGGTAGTAGCACAACCAATAGTCGAACCTGAAGTTATTCGAGTTAAGTAGTGATGAGGAGGAGGGAGAAAACGTACAAATGACTTCAGCGAAACCTATTGAGATAAATTTTAACAATACCATGGAATTGTTAAGTGCACTTAGATCAGCAAACCCAACTAGACCTTCACATGTTAGGAAAGCAAAGGAAAGACAGGTAGTGGTTAGGCAAAAAGCTAATTTTGTTGATCTAAGTAAGTAGTGAAGTCACTGTTATCAACCAGTTCGAGAGCAAGTGCTGATGATGATATTGACAATATGATAGATTTATGGGATGAGACACATCCTACAGCTAGTCAGCAAAATGAATTACATTTACTTGACCCTGAGGAAAAAGAGGTAGTTCTTTTGTTTAATGGATGTTTGTTTACCACGGTCATGATTGTGTTCCTGAGGGGGTATTAAACGAGGTGCATCAAGACTAGATAGGAAAAGAGCTACCATAGTGCAAGAAGAGAATTATAAGAAGGCAGGGATATGAAGTTATTTCAATTTGGGGCTGTGCATGGGAAAAGTTGAAAAATACTTTACAAATAAAAATAAGGGGAAAGCAGGAGAAAGTAAAATTAGGAGATTATGTGAACAGTGTTTCTAACTCCTACAATAAACGCTAGACTATCCCCTGGAGATGCGCTTTTTGGTGGAAGAACAGAAGTTTTCACTAATTATTTTCCCGTCTACAGGAGGAAAGATAAAGTTGTATTATTACGATTTTA
>SEYY01024357.1:0-5000 GCA_009176605.1 Armadillidium nasatum | reverse complement strand
AATATTTAAGGTTCTTATTATTATTATTATTATTATTATTATTATTATTATTATTATTATTATTATTATTATTATTATTATTATTATTATTATTATTATTATTATTTTTTTTTTTTTTTTTTTTTTTTTTTTTTTTTTATTTTTCAAATTTTTTAAAATCATGTTTTTTAGAGAATAATAATACAAGAATTATATGAATAAAAATAATAGTTTTCTTAAACATTTGCTTTAAAGAAAATGGAAATTTAAAAGAAAATGGAAAATTTAAGATTTGTTTTAAGTGTCTAAAATATATAAGGTTATTATTATTATTATTATTATTATTATTATTATTATTATTATTATTATTATTATTATTATTATTATTATTATTATTATTATTATTATTATTATTATTAGTATTATATATAAATTAAATCAAAATTTTAAAGTTTATTTTTCCGACAAAAAATCTACGGGGATGAAAAATCATGTGTTCAGAAAAAATAATAGGACACTCGTATATTTTTTTGGCGGTTGTCATAGCAACAACAACAACAACAAATGTTTCTGTATGTGTTCGCGCATGAATTCCTGGTTACCATAGCAACAACAACAGCAACAACAATAATAGAGAATGAGAAGTGTATGTGCATAGCGTTTGCGCGTAAAAAAATTTGGTTTCCATAGCAACAACAGCAACAACAACAACAATAACAACAAATGTATGTGTACAGCGCTCGCGCGGCGAATAGCGCAACTGCAGTTGCGCACCGCGAGTATTCCGCCGCGTGCAAACGCCACCGCGTCGTCCGCGCCATCCGTGAATGGCAGCCCCCCGCGAATATGAAAGAAAATGAAAAAATAGCGGCAACATCAAAAACCGTGACATCATCATACAAAAAGTCAAAAATTTGCGGGATGAATACAACTATTTGATTTTTGTATAGAAAGTTCGTGTTAGCTCAGTGGTAGAGTCATGGATTTTAAATCAAGAGACCCGGGATCGAATCCTGGTCTTGAACTCACAAAAGTTTTAAGTTCGTACCTGATAATTTCAGAGGAAGAAGAAGTTTGAGTTTCAAGTCAATAGATGGCGTTGAAAAGCTGGCGGGAAAATTCAAGATGCCTTCTACAAACACGTGATCAAAAATGGCGGACAGAAGAAGAAGAAAAAATGGCGGACAGTAGAGAAGAAATCATATGAAGTGACGTCATCATGAAGGAGGTCTGTGATTGGTTGGATGAACTAGCATCATTCGCTTGGGTTAGAAGGGTGTCTAGCATGAGTGCCAAGAGCTAGAAGAGCTATGACGTCATCTTCCCTCACTCACAGATGGCACTCCCCTCACGTGCCATGAGCTAGAAAGATCTCTAGCAAGAGGATAAAATGCTAGAAACAAGCTAGAAGAATGCTAGAAAATACCCTCAGGCTAGAACGTGAGACACGTGCCGAAGCGGCAACTTCAAAGGAAAATAAACCCACCCACGTTCATTTCGGTAAGATCAAAGGGTTAAGTGGCAAAAAGGGGCAGGGTTTAAGGGATTAACAAGATTAAATCAAAGATAATCGGATTATCCAATTAGTAAATCGGATTATCGGATTAAAAACACCTCACGAATGACCATGATTTCCCCTCACTCAATAAATTTCCACTCAATTTCCCCTTACCCCAAAAATAAGCCTCATGAACGAACGTGAGTTCCCCTCAGGCGGCACTGGTACTCCCCTCAGATGGCACTGGCACCATTCAATGTTCGGACGTTACTACTATATATATATATATATATATATATATATATATATATATATATATATATATATATATATATATATATATATATATATATATATATATATATATATATATATATATATATATATATATACATATATATATATATATATATATATATATATATATATATATATATATATATATATATATATATTATATATATATATATATATATATATATATATATATATATATATATATATATATATATATATATATATATATATATATATATATATATATATATATATATATATATATATATATATATATATATATATATATATATATATATATATATATATACATATATATATATATATATATATATATATATATATATATATATATATATATATATATATATATATATATATATATATATATATATATATATATATATATATATATATATATATATATATATATATATATATATATATATATATATATATTATATATATATATATATATATATTATATATATATATATATATATATATATATATATACATATATATATATATATATATATATATATATATATTATATATATATATATATATATATTATATTATATATATATATATAAATTATATATTTTTAAAGTTTTTAAATTTAAATTATATATGATGGTAAGAAACATAATTCTCTAAAGAGGTTTTTAATAAAAGAAAATAGTAGCTTAATCCGAGTTTCTCTTTGGAGGATGTTGTGGCAGTTACAAAAAAAATAACTATTTAAGGCTCTCTATCAAGGAAAGTGATGGAAAAAAAAAAAAAAAAAAAAAAAAAAAAAAATTATAAAAAAAATAAATGTAGAAATATAACAATAATAATCGGACCGATAATATAATAGATGCAATATAAATATAAATTAACAAAAATAAAAATAATATTAATACATAAGATAACAAAGCATATGCAATAATTTATTGTGTATAAAAAAATAAAATAATAATAATAATAATAATAATAATAATAATAATAATATAAAATATCACAAAAACAATGAAAATAATAAACAAAAAAACAACGTTTTTTATTTCACAATTACCTTACGGTAATTTTCCCCTCCCAATATCTCAATTTATTTTTACCCCAATTTTACACAGGCCTCTTTCACTGTATGCGTCAAAATAATCTTCCACTGCACTGGACCACAACCAATCAGAATGTTGGCTCAATCCTAAGAGAGATAAGGTGGCTTTGTTATAATTAATTTTTTTTCTTCTGTTGGTGTAAAAAAAATGATAGCCTTCAAATGCAAACCAAGCAAATTTCACAGTAGACAGGCTTATTTGTTTCAATAATAATAACAAAGCATAGCAAAAAGCAAAAAAAAACTGGATAAGCTACAAGCAAAAGCAAAAACGCAATTCCAGCCACAAAAAAAAATCCAGTCACAGAAAAAAAACTGAACGGAATCCCGTCCAGTTTTTCTTCTCTTTCCAACCCACAGTGCAGCTGAGCTGGAAAGAAAGAAAAACCCTCTTTCTTAACATCATACTAATAATAATAATAATAATAATAATAATAATAATAATAATAATAATAATAATAATAATAATAATAATAATAATAATAATAATAATAATAATAATAATAATAATAATAATAATAATACACTTCATTTTAATAATTTCAATAATAATAATAATAATAAAATAATAACCATCATCATAATCATATAACAAATAATAACAAGGATAATAATGTTATAAAAATTAAGTACCTGTTTAGCCAGCAATTACTGTGTCTCACTTAATACTTCTTCATTTCTTCAATCTACTAGAACAAAACAAAATTTCAATTATTAACCTAAAAAAAAAAAAAATCATAATAAACCATTTACATAACCAAACCACAATCACTCCCTTTCACACAGAGTGGAGAATGCCAGACGACTAAAACAAAAAAAGACAGAATAGAAGGTTATTAAAACTAGAGAAACAGGAGGTGAAAAGATAGATTCCCTGAAACCGCCTGGACACTCACCACTCATGCCTTTCATTCAACAATCATATAAAAATATATATATATATATAATGATAAAAAAATATAAATAATATAATAAATTATAATAATAATAAGAAATATGATACAAACACAAAAAAAAGACCCTCTTCACCTACCGTACCCTCAAGTCTGCCTGCCTTACTGGAAAAGACTGACAGACATACTCACCTAAAAAAAATCCTAAACACCACATCCCTCCCACCTAAGTTTGTATCATATTTATCCCCAATCATCCTTCATTTACAACACCGTTTTCATCACCCAATCATACTCTTTTACCGTACCTCTACTCCTAGTACAAGGTCTCTCATAGTCTACCACTTTTTCACTCTTTTTCTTCTCACTACTTCCATCTCTCACTACATTTCTTTATCAGACATCTCAGCAATCTCATTATCAATCTCAGTAACTCTTACATTCGCTCTTATTTCATTCACTATTTCTTCCAACTCCACACAGAAATTACTCAAATCATTCGCTTCCATATACACACTGTTCTCTTTAAATTCTCTCAATCCTACTAATATACTTTCTCTCTCATTCAATGGAAACTTGCACAAAGTATAAGTCTGATTCATCGTTCGCACATCCGCATTCTCATTGTCCCACCAAAACCCAGAAAATTCATCCACACTACTTTCATTTTCAACAAATCGCTTATGCTTACTCATTTTTTTCTTTCTTTTACTCCGAGTCTCCACTAATACCAAAGATTTGTCCTCCAACCATGAATCATGCTCCTCAACCTCTTTCACCTCATCCACATCGTTTACTAACAACCCATACACTGGGTGAGCCTTCACATACCCAGGAGGCTCCCTCCATGGTCGTAACTGCGTCTGATGCGCTCTTATTTCATTCATTCTACCATCTTTTTCAATCTCTAATAGATAACTAACTCCATTCGGCATAACCCGTTTCACAACAAACGGCCCTTCAAACTTTTCTCTCATCTTACTCACATTCAACCTCCCTTTCTCAATCACTTCTTTCAAAACTTTATCCCCTACCTCAAAACTTGCAAACTTCAAACTTCCTTTCCTCCATATCTCTTTATCATCCTCAGACAATCCTAACCTAGGTCTTACAAACTTCTCAAAATTCATCACATACATACACGGAGACATACAAGTAGCCCTATGTACAGTCATATTAAATGCCCATAACACTTTTCCTACCCAAAATAATCCCAATCATTCTCTTT
>SEYY01024356.1:147500-170000 GCA_009176605.1 Armadillidium nasatum | reverse complement strand
AATATTTTTTAATAAACTATAACATCTATGAGCACAAATTAAACATTATTTAAGGAGGTCCTAATGAACCCAGGTAAACCTTAAAAAAAAAATTAAAAAATGTCCTAAATGAAGAATGTTTATATTTTATTACCACTTGGGGGTTGGAGCCCCCTGTAAATATTCATTCGAATGCCATGTATTTATATTTGTTTGATTTTAAATTTTAAATTTTTTATTTTTTTTTATATCATTGATTTGCATTTGTGTTCATAGATGTTATAGTCTAAAATATATTTCCTATTATGAATTGAATAATTACTAATATTTTATTATTAATATCATTATAAGGACCAGGGGAGCATTTTATGTTTTACTATATTGAAAATATGAAGTCAAAATATATTTAAATAAATTATATTAAGCCTATTAAATCAAGAAAGTATTTTCATATAATAAAAATGGCCGGGGTTGGCCGGGGCCCCGGTCGGTTCCTAATATTATACATACACACTGATTTTTTTTGTAAATCAAGATATTTGAATATCATTTGACTGATAAATCAATTTCAGTAGATATATACCTTTAAATATTAAATTAAATGCTATATTGTTAAATATTGAATTGTAAAATTTTATTTAAATATGTCAGAAGAGCATTTGTTTATACCAGTTTTTGTATACTTAACCATTTTAGTGCTGTGCATAAAAAATTAAAAAACTTTCATATATAGCATTAAAATCTTTAGGTATATGAAAAAAAATTATTCTACATAAGAAATGTCTCACCATAAAAAAAATAAGAAAAAGAAATCAAGACTACCCAGTCAACAAAATGCTGAAGTTGTCATTCGCTATGAATGGCTCATCCCAGGTTTCAGTTTTCCCCATGCAAATAACTCAATCACATTTTTATATAGTATGTGCAACTTGCAGTTTATTACTTAAACAACAACAGAAATATCCTCTAAGCCAGCGGTTCCCAATCTTTTTTTTTTTTTTGCTTGTAGACCCCAAATTCTAACTGTATGTATGTGGATCCCTATATACTCATAAATAATATTCCTAAATTAAATTTTCATTTGTAGTTTAGTAAAAACCAATATAATTTAATTCATTCCAATATAATATAAAAAATCTAAATTACAAATATTAAGAATTTTTATTGAAAAAACTTAAACATATTTTTTATTTATAATGACAGAATTAGTAAATAAATAAAAAAAAATTCGAGTAAATACTATTTCAAACAATGTAGACCTATATAAATTTATTCCTAAAACTATTAAATAGAATCCCTGCTAATGAGATCCTTGTGGCTAATGTTTTGATATTAGCATTTTAATATATTGCTCCAATTTTGTGAGAGTTAGACAAAGATCACCCCTTTTTGCTATATTGAGTCGATTACAATTTTTTGTTAAGTTGTATTACATGATTAAAGGCAGATTTCACGAGATAAGATGATGGACATACATTTTAACATTCCTACAAAAGCAGTTATTTATCTGCAATGTCCCTATTCTTCCATACATCTTGCTTTCCTTTTTTGAATAGACTTCGGAGTGTCTCATCAAACCACAATTCAACAAGTTATTTTTGTAAATCAATTTTAATGTCAACATTATTTTCCTCAAATGGAATCAGTACCCAATCTGGGATATTAAGTTCTAGTACATTCTTGAACCTAATTTGCATGTCTTCATAATTTTTTTAAAAATAATTATCATATACAACACAATGATTATCTTTTACATCACTGCTAACTGAAGCCAGGTTTTGTTTAAAACTGGTCAAACACACACAGCATGAGATATTAAGACTACAATTTAAGTTTTCCTAGGAATCTATTAATGGATTCTTTGCTAGATATTAAATCACAGGTATGTCCTTGCAGTAGCCTATTAAGGAAATTCAATTTTTTAAACATCTGAGAAGTAAAATGTTAGTTTTCATGTCATCCAACTGTTTTCCAATCTCATTTTCATTTAGAAATGATACAATACTGTCCCAAAGGACCATGAAGTGACAAAGATACTTTAGATACTATTGCACCTCAGTATGCAGTACAAGATGATCAAATCCTTCTTCATTTTCATCACAAAATTTGTGAAAAAGACGATCTTGAAAAACATTAGCCTTAATGATGTTGTCACTTCATGGTCCTTTGGGACAGTATTGTATCATTTCTAAATGAAAATGAGATTGGAAAACAGTTGGATAACATGAAAACTGACATTTTATTTCTCAGATGTGTTTAAAAAATGGAATTCTCTTAATAAGCTGCTGCAAGGACATATATACTTGTTATTTAATATCTAGCAAAGAAGCCATTAATACTTATTACAAGAGTTAAAGCTTAAAATAAAATATTGAATGATAACATTCAATAACACAAACAATAGATTTCACCAAGATGATGCTTATTATTACACACTATAGCATGAAATGATTATCTCTGACTGATTCACTCTTTCCAGATAAGTCTGTGCTTAATGTTTTTTCCTTTGAGAATTTTCTGTGAACAGATTTTTTTTTTTGCTTCAGCTACAGAATGTTTGAGAAAATATAATATCTTCTAAGCACAAATTTCTGGACTTTTCAATGATATTTAGTTTATTTTTTTATTTTTATTTATTTATTTTATTTAATTTTCTGTGACCTCAAATAAATTTCCTCTTCAACAAAGCTTCTGTAGTCCCCTAGGGGTCCATATGAGCCCCAGTTGGAAACTGATTAAGCTAACATGCAAAGTTATCAATACCCCGAAGGAATTCAAACCAAGATACATAGTTATACTTTAAATGATCATCTATACATTGATCCAACTTTTTCTTGAAGATTGAAAGAGAGCTACTATCAACAATATCCTGTGGTAAAGCATTTTTAAAAATTAAAAAACCATTCCTGAAAAAATACTTTATTGCAAGCTTTCTTCATGTTTTTATTATGATATTAGAACATTAGAAAAATAGATAGAAGCTTCATGGGCCTTTTGAGACTGTCTCAGTCAAAACAAATAATTAATGGTAATTAATGCTACAAAGACTAGATCTATTGCATCTCTAGTTATCAGTTCATTCATGCAAAGTAAGATAAAAATAAAACTAATGACATTATACAACTAATTACACATACAATGTGCCAATGAACCAACACCCACTACAAAACTGCTAGTTAGGCTTAATCAAAAGCTGGTCCAAAACTCATCTTTCTTAGTTACAAGCTGGTCTAAAAATTCATATATATCCACCAATTTGACATGGTCAAGTTATACTATATGATACCTAAACCATCCATATATCTATCTAGACCCCCTCTTAAATGTTGCAAGAGAATCACAGTTAAAAATCTCTTGTGGCAAGCCATTCCAAAAATTAATAACTATTACTGAAAGAGTATTTTCTTAAATTGAGATGGCATGATTTTTTAAAAATATTTTTATCATGCCCTCTAGTTTCTTTTCCATTGTCCACTATAAAGTATTTTTCAATCTCTGTATTACTGTCATGCAAATATTTTGGAAATTTGTATCACATCCCTTCTGAGAAATCTCCTTTCAACCAAGAACATTCCCAGCTCCTTCAACCTCTCCTCATAGCTCTTACTCTTGAAGCCAGAAATCTTTGATGTACTATCTTCAGCATATGTTTTTTCTTAAATGAACCCAATCTTGTGCACAATACTCTAATACTGGCCTAAAATAGCTATTATATAGCTAACGAATAACCTCTTTGCTTTTGTAAAGTACATTGAGATTTGTTATACCTAACATCTTAGCTTTATTCCTTGATACCCACTTCAGTTTACTGTTAATAATCGTACCTAAATCTTTTTCTTGGACCACACACCAGTTTCAAGCTAATCCACATTCACATCATAATTAAATCCTTCATTTGAGTAACTTACATAAAGAACTTTACATTTCTTACTATTGAAATTCATTTGCCACTTATTTGCCCATCTAAGGAGTCTATCTAGATCACATTGAAATTTTATACATCCATCATTATTCCTTACTGAGGTGACCACATTGGTATCATGTTAACTTAGAAACCTTACATTTAAGATCTTTGTCTAAATCATTTACTGTAAAATGGAGTAAAACTAACCACCCTCAAAAGTAAATTGTAATCCAATTTTTTTTTATTAAAGAAACTATTCGTATTCTCAATTTTGGATATTTTTGGTAGAATAGTCCTCATATTTCAATGTTTTGTATAAAAGAAAAAATGACAACAATAACTCAAAAAAACTTTCCCCCTTTTTG
Organism: Armadillidium nasatum; assembly: GCA_009176605.1. Classification (NCBI taxonomy): domain Eukaryota; kingdom Metazoa; phylum Arthropoda; class Malacostraca; order Isopoda; family Armadillidiidae; genus Armadillidium; species Armadillidium nasatum. The sequence continues at coordinate 165,752 of SEYY01024356.1, read as the reverse complement.
GGTATATTTTTTTTTGACAAAATTTGACCCTCAAAAATATATTGTATGTAACCATTGAACTTAAAAGATTTGAAGAACATGAAAGATAAGTGTTTGCATTTAAAATAATGTAAATTTTCTTTACCATTTAGAAAATATTAATGTTATTCAAAAGTGGGATAAAACTAACCACCACATGGGGTAAAACTAACCAGAAAAAATTTGCGATAACTTTATTATTTTACTGATCTACTTGAAATTTTCAGAGGTTATAAAGTTGGGTGAGATACACATTTTTTTATTTGAAACAATTTTTTGTATACCCAACAATTTTGATTCTGTGCATGGGAAAGTTTTTAAAAATTTTCCTGTGAACTGCATCAAAATGGTAGGATGTACAAAAAAATTTTCTAAATAAAAAATGCATATCTTGCTCAACTGTACAACCTCTGCAAGGTTTTTTTTGTTTTTATATCCAACTACTTTGTTGCTGTGCACAGGAAAAATTTTGAAATTTTAAAAAAAAATTTCACATGCACAGCACCATAATGATGGAGTATAAATTTTTTTTTACAGGTTTATAGTTGAGTGAGATATACATTTTTTATTTTGAAAGTTTTTGTATACTCAACCATGTTGCTGCTGTGCATTAGAAAAACCAATAATTTGAAATTTTTCCCTTGCACAGTAGCAAAATGGTTGGATATATATAAAACAAAATTAAAATTTTTTCCAGAGATTGTAGTTGGGCAAGTTACACATTTTTTTAAGAAATTTTTGTATACCCAACTATTTTGGTGCTGTGCACAGGAAAATGTTTAAAAAATTTCCTGTGGACAGTATCAAAAATGTTGGGTATACAAAAAAAATTTCCTAAATAGAAAATGTGTATCTCACCCAACTGTACAACTTCTGAAAATTTCATGAATTCATCACAGGTAGAAAAAAAGTTATGCCCAAAAATACTATACTGAAAAAAATTTGATGTTTCTTGAAACAAAATTTTTATTATATTTTTTGGCAACACTTTTTTTTTTTTTCTTACCTGTGATAAGCTCATGAAATTTTCAGAGTTTGTATAGTTGGGTGAGATACACAGTTTTTAGAACAATTTTTGCATACCATCTATTTTAGTGGTGTGCTCTGGAAAATTTTCAAAATATTTCCTGTGCACAGTGTCAAAATCGTTGGGTATACAAAAAGTTGTTGTAAATAAAAAATGTGTATCTCACCCAACTATACAACCTCTGAAAATTTCATGAACTCATCTTTGGTAGAAAATAAGTTATGCCAAAATATATTATTTACAAAAAAAATTTGATGTTTCATGATTACTGGATATTCATGGTAATTCAACTTTTTTAGGCAGCCAACATGAAAATTTCAAGTATAACTAAATGAACATTGATGATTTTAATATCTACAGGTCAATTATCAAGTTATTTTGACAAACAGAATATGCTGAAAAATTGTTAAATTTTGCTACCACACATGTTTAACCTTGTTTTTTTTTTTTTTCAAATTATTTCTAGAATAATATATAATACTATTCTTATCCATTTTTATTAATAAAAAGCACTACGGAATAGCCATTTTTTAATTAATATTAATTAGTTTTACTCCATTTCATTTTTTTTGTCACTCGCAATTTTAAAATTTTTAAAAATAATTTTCATATTTCCATATACTTTTTTTTTTTTTTTTATAAATATTCAGAAAGGTTCATATTTCCAAAAAAAAAAAAAAAAAAAAAAAAAAAATGATTAATATAGAACTATATCATGTAATCCCGATTTTTTTGTCCCTTCTGAAAGTTGAAATTTTTGAAAAATTGGTTAGTTTTACCCTATTTTACGGTATATTTATATATGAGGAACAATAGTGGTTCCAGCACAGAACCCTGTGGGATCCCACTCTTCACTGTTTCCCATAATGACTTCTTTCCATTCAGTAGCACACACTGCCTTCTGTTCTTCAACCACTCTTTAATCCAGTTGTGCACCACAGTGTAACATATTTTGCATTAGCCTTAAATGGAGTACCTTACCAAAAGCTTTGCTAAAGTCTAAATATATAACATCAACTAGGTTAGTCTGACATGATCTCTACCCTTTTTAAAACCATGCTGGGAATTATACAGTATCTTGTTATCATCCAAATGTTTCTCTATTTGACATTTCAGTAACATTTCCTAAACTTTTACAACCAGAGATGTTAAGCTAACTGGCCTATAGTTTCCAAGATCTTCCTTACTACCGTTCTTATAAATGAGCACCACATATGCCGTTTTCCAGTTCTCAGGTACCTCTCCAGAAGCAATAGATTGTTTAAAAATCAAATACAATGCCTTATTTTGGTCAGTATGTTGTAGTAAAGATTTAATTTCATTTAACTCAGTTTCAAATGCTGTACACTTATTACATGCATACTACAGCTATTAGTCTCTAAACTGCCATCCAATCTTTCCTCAGTAAACACTGACACAAAATAAGCATTGAAAATATTAATCAATTTCTTATCCAAAGTTACTAAATTCTCATCAATTTTAATTGGACCAATTTTCTTATCCTTACTTTTAAATTTATAGAAGCTATAAAAATTTTTCAGGTCTTTATTACTATTCCTTGCCAAATTAATTTCTGCCATTCTCTTTGCTTTTCTTATTGACTGGTTTAGTTCATTCCTAATTCTCTTGTAATATTGTAAATCTTCCTCCCTACTACTACCTTTGAATATTATAAAACATCTATGCTTTTCATTGATTTTCTCCTTGCCACCCTAATAGGTTTATCTTTAAAACATAGGTTGAATATTAATCAATGTTTGCTTGAAGTATTCCAATTTTCACCATTAAACTCTTTATCCCAGTCAGTTTCATTAAGCATTGCTCTAAATTTGCTAAAATCACTTTCTGACTAATGTCTTTTCCTTATTGACTTGCTATTTGGGCCCAGATATCACATTCCAGTTATATCTAAAGTTCTATATAATGGTCACTAGCCCCTAAAGTTTCCTTGACATCATTCACCACATCATAAATTAAATTCCTAACCCTTTTATTTATGACCCCTTGTGAGTTCACTGTGTTCTAATGAAAAAAACTTACCCACATTTACATCACCAATAGATGACATTTTGAAAACTTGAATAATATTACCTCTCAGATACCTTCTTTTGACAAAAAATCCCTAGTTGGTTGAGCCTATTCCTGTAACTTTATTTTTAAATCTAAAAATCATTCTTGTTGCTTTGCGCTGCACTGCCACCAGCTTATTAATGTCTTTTCTTAGATAAGTAGCCCAAACCCATACAAAGTACAGTCAGTGGTCTAACATTATTTTTTATTGTAGAGCCTTCAGATCACTTTACTTGTATAATTAACTTATTGATTAATAATTCTTACCATTCTGTTAGCTGTATTTATAGCTTCTAAGCATTGTTTTGACACTCTTAACTACTACTGATAATCACACCCAAATCTTTTTCTTTATCCACAGACTCAAGCCACTTCCTATACATTTCATAATTGAAATTCTTATTATAATAGCCCACATGAAGAACCTTACATTTTTTATTTTTAAAGGTCATTTTCCATTTTTCAGCCTAGAATTTATCTAAATCATGTTGAACTTTCATTTATCTCTCAATATTTTTTAACAGGATAGGCAAGCTTAGTGTCATCAGCAAATTTAAAAACTAATCATTTTATTCCTCTTCCCCAATCCAAATCATTAATTTAGATTAAGGATAGAAGAGGCCTCAGCACAGAATTTTGGGGAACACCACTCTTTACCAACTCCCATGATTTATTTCTATTTAATATTACACTTTGTCTCTAATCTTTTAGCCAATCTTGTATCCAGTTATGAATAGCCCCTCCTAAGCCACACTGAGATAACTTGTAAATCGTCTTTTATGGGTTACCATAGGAAAAGTTTTGCTAAAATCAAAATATACAATATCAACTGGTTCTCATCTGTCATCGCAATCAGTAATATGCTCTATAAATTCCAAAAGATTCGTCTGATGTTGTTTACCTTTCCTAAAACCATGTTGTGAGGCTTGCAAAATCTTATTGTCAACTAAATGTTTTTTTATTTGACTTTTAAATATTTTTCTAGAATTTTAACTATCAATGAGGTTAAACCAACTGATCCTGTAATTTCCAGTATCATCCCTGTTACTTTTTGTAAAAATTGCTTTGACAAAAGTAATTTTCCAATCTTCTATAACTAATAATTAAGGCCTTTTAAATATTAAATATAAACTATGTACAGTACTATCACTACCTTCCTTTAGGATTCTTTCATGTATATCATCAGGACCTGCAGACTTATACTATAGTTGTATTAATTTCAGTCAGGTTAACTTTAATAGCTACCATTCCACAAATTAGGCTTAGTCATGATATATACACAGGAATTGGACAAAAATATGGAAACACCTGGTAAATGCATGAATTTATTTCTTAACATGGTGTTGGACCATCTTTTGTATTCATAACCACTTCAACTCCTCTGGAAATGAACAATATAAGTCCTGGATAGTGCATAGTTATATTATACCAATCCTCATGCAAAACTAAACCAAGTTCTTGTTGGAATGCTGATGTGTACTGGTGGATAATGATCCCAAACCCTGTTCTCCAATACTGACCACAGAGTTTCTATGATGTTAAGGTTTTATTATTGTGGGAATTATAGAAGACGGGAAATATCAACTTCATTCTCATCAGACTATGATCGGACAACATGAACTGTAAGAATTGGGGCTCTTTCATCTTGATAAACATCGTAACCCCCAGGAAACAAAGTCTGCACCATATGATTAACTTGGTTAACCCAAATTCCAATATATACATGGCAGTTACATCATCATGTAAGATGATAATGGTGCCTGCAGAATACCATGATGAGTCTGCCCAAACCATGACTGAACCTTTTTCCATGCTAGACTTGTAACATAAGACAGTCCAGGCCAGGAGTGGTGTTCTCCACACGTAATAACGGCTAGGGATTTGGAATGGTGCGAAGGTCGATTTATTTGACCAAAAGACGGGCTTTTATTGGTCGGTAGTTCAGTTCTTATGAGCGTTGAACCGCTCTCTCCTCTTTCTGTCATTTATTACGTCATTTACAAGAGGTTTGGCGACTGCAGCTTGCCCATGAATATTCAGTCTATGAAGTTCCATCCTCATTGTTTTTGTGCTGACAGGAATTTTAAGACTAATATTTTTCTCAGGAGTAACTTAAATTGCTGCTGCTGCTTTCTGATTTTTCATTACATTCCTCCGTATTGCTCACCTGTTTCTGTCACCCACTTTTTACTCATTTCCACTGTGCTGTTTATCGGATGATGTTTTTTCGGAAGCACAATAATGCATCAAATAACACTGACACGCTACTGACAGACGATTTGGCCTCTTTGAAACTTTGCAAGTGACATTCCTCACATGTACCAACATAGAATGTTAGACCACAAACCAACTGAAGTTTCCTACAGACGTTATAGGTTACCTATTACACGAAACACACGAGGGCATGTGTCGCTCTCTTCGTCTGTCATATTTACGTATTCTTTGTTTATGCTCTTTCCATATTTTATCCATATATATATATATATATATATATATATATATATATATATATATATATATATATATATATATATATATATATATATATATATATATATATATATATATATATATATATATATATATATATATATAAAAAATAAAAAAAAAAAAAAATAAAAAAATAATAATTATAATAATAATAATCGATACTACTTTGTACTACTGCTTAATAATAATAATAATTGATACTACTTTAACTTGTATTACTGATTAAAAATATTAATAATAATAATAATAATAATAATTATTATTATTATTATGTATACATGTAAAATATCGTAGGGCTATTTTAAACTTGAGCGCCATTAGTTCTTTTTGAATATTTTTTTCCTGCTGCAACGATATTCGAAACTGTTCTCTATTAGTTCTTATGAAGTTATGACTAAAAATGCATGTTGGAGATGATGATAAAAGAAATTGGGGGATACGAAAAAAAATTGGTTCATATGTTGATTTCCTTGCACATTTTCAGGTTTTTGGGGTTTCGTAGAGGTTATGGGGTTTCAGTCTGGGATCCTTGCAGCTACTTTTTTTTTATTATAAATCTCGTGGAAAATGTTTTAAAACTTAAATATCTTTCGCTTTAAACTTACTCCGATATTATATATATATATATATATATATATATATATATATATATATATATATATATATATATATATATATATATATATATATATATATATATATATATATATATATATATATATATATATATATATATATATATATATATATATATATATATATATATATATATATATATATATATATATATATATATATATATATATATATATATATATATATATATATATATATATATATATATATATATATATATATATCGAAGGTAGTATTTTGTGATAATTCTCTTGTATCTCCCACGCATGCTTGCAAAGCGCAAAAGGAGTGATGAGAGTGATCCTCGTTGTTATTCTCCTTTGCTCTTTACGGTTTTGTAGAAGAGCGTCCGTCGCTGTCGTCCGTCTCCGTCGCACAGTGTCAGTGGAGTTTTCGTACCGTTTGGGTGTTTTCGCGCATTGCTGCGTCAAGTGTCCGCCCGCCGCTGCAGTTACGATTTTTTTTTTTTTTTTTTTGCTTTGCTTGTGAAAGAAAGCATTGATTACTTTTTTTTTTTTTTTATGTATGATCATTTATTGAGGGCTAATAACTGTGCTAATGAAATGTGTGTGGTTTTCGGGGGCTTTTCTCGTGAAAGAGTCTTTTTATGAGGCTTACCTTCGGTTTTTTAAAATCCAGCACGACTTTTAAATGATCGAAAATTCTAAAAATTAAATTTTTGGTTTAATATTATTATTATTATTTTTTTCTTTATTGAATGATTTACTCCCGACGTTAATTGACGATCCCTCCCCCCTTGTCTGGATTTATAAGGGGGACATATATAATCTTGGGGAAAGGAGGGGGAAGTGATTGCGTCGTTTTGTATACGGTCCATCCTCCTCTCCTGCTGGTACAGTTGCTGCTGCTGCCCCTGCGCGATGCGTGCATTCTAAAGAAACGTGTAATACTTCAAGGCCTATGTTTATTTGTGTATAACGCGTGAAAATTTTAATAAAAAAATAATAATAATAAAAGGTGCAAAACTTAATAATAGAGTGCCGGTTAGGTAGAGTGCCTCGGTATTACATATGACACTTGTTTCTTTCTCATTTTCATAAAAATAAAATTGATCTGAAATTAATAAAAAATAATAATAAAAAAAAAGTTTTCCATTTTGGAAAGCATCTCGTAAGACGAAGAAGGAATGTTCAACCGCAAAATTCACCTCATTGACCTGACCACCATTGCGCCCTTGTTTCTTCCCTTTTTTTATTTGGCCGGAGGGAGTTTCTACCATGTTGTTAGGTAAACTACACTATTTACACCATATATATATATATATATATATATATATATATATATATATATATATATATATATATATATATATATATATATATATATATATATATATATATATATATATATATATATATATATATATATATATATATATATATATATATATATATATATATATATATATATATATATATATATATATATATATATATATATATATAACCGGTATTTTTATGACCTCTTAACCCTGTTTTTAAGGTAAGGTTTTTTGTATTTCGCTTTCTTTTTCTCAGTGAAAAAAAAAAATAAAAAATTAAAGAGGTTATATTTCGCTCCTAGCGCACATCTTATATATATATATATATATATATATATATATATATATATATATATATATATATATATATATATATATATATATATATATATATATATATATATATATATATATATATATATATATATATATATATAACGGGTTATTTGAAACAAGTTTATTGATTTGGGAAGGTTTGTAAATTAAAAATACATACTTGAGATCTGAAATTTCTCAGTTGGTCATTTGTGTGTGTGTGTGTGTTTTTTTTTACGATAACTGGTCTCATAAGGTGATACCGATGTAAACAAAGATGAATTCGAACGACAGTACCTCACTTACTTGCACAGTTCTGACGTCATATATTGACGATGACAATTGATTTCTTGGGTAATGTTGGTTCATCGCTCTTTATAAATAAGTATTCTGACAAAAAGTCACGCGCCGACAGGATCAGAGGATTGTGCAGATAATTCGTGTGGGGTAGTTTTTCTAATAGGAAACAAATTGATTTTGGTGATCTTTTGATTGTCTTTGAGATGGATGTCACGAGGATACAGTAACGCTTCGGTAATTAGTCGTAATTATGTTTATGTATCTGCATGGCGTTAGAAGTACTTTATTTTCTATTTATTTGTAATAGCCTTTAACAGCAAGCTTAACAGTACTTTGTGAACCACATCACTACTGTTCTATAAGATTAAAATTATGATGCCCTCTCATTTATTTCCCCATCAGTACGTTATATATATATATATATATATATATATATATATATATATATATATATATATATATATATATATATATATATATATATATATATATAAGCTGTGAGTAGTAAGGTATTTATATTTTCGGGTAGAATTTATTTACATAAGGAATCATTTACAATGAGAATTAGAATATCAAATTTTCCCAAAGTATTTAACTTGTCGAATAAGCGTCAGTTGTTGGAAATAAATTGCCTGCAATGATTTTACGTTTTTCAGTGCGAGAAAATTCGAATAAATTGTGAAGATTGACGTCTTACTTCAGAAGGGTTTTGTCTTCGTAAGTTACTTTTGTTGTAAGGGTGATATTTTTTGAAATGATATGTTAATTACAGTACGAGGTGAAATCTAATAAGTTTTGCGATTTAATCTTCACTTCTAATTGACCGCATTTGCTCTTGAAGTGGTTCTTTTACTTATTAAAATGTCGAATCCCGATACTTCCTCTGTTATTGGAACGGATTTCCTGGAAGTTGTGTTTAACTCCCATCCAGCACCCCGTACCTTCCAACTCAAAGTCCTCTGTCTTGTTAGATCGACGCCCTTTGATTAAACTAGCCAATAAGGTGGTTGGGAAACTGTAGTAGTTTTTTCTTGGTAAGGAACTGTCAGATTTAAATTGAAGAGTGAAGCGGAGTCCGGGGAAACTCCTTTTCACAATGTTACTCAATGGTCGCGGAACATCACAGCGGGATTGACAATTAGCAGTTGATCTGGGGACAAAATCCTTGTACACAATTTCCATGATGTCAAATAAAACTATTAACATAATCTTATTTCTTTGCCCTTTTCTTGCTTTTCCCCTACTCGGTGCCATGGACCTCACATGCAACCAAAACGGTGGTGCCCAATTTATTGATTGTTCGCCAAAGCCTTGGCAAATCATTTCCGGGTTTTGTCTTGCAGTTTCTCCCCCTCCCCCTCCCTCTAGTTTTGAACAGAATTTAATATGCAGTCACTGTGCCATGTTCGATGATTCATTTCCCAGATCGTCAGACATATGGGAAACAACGCACAAACTCATGTATAATTTTCTACGTTCTGACTCATCAGAAATATGGGCAGTAGCATAAAGTGCCACGCTAGATTATGTACCGAATTCGTAGTTACTGCATAAGTGGGAAAACATTTGAATTTCACGTCGTATCATCAGTTTATGATGACCCTTTTTGTACGTCGGAAATAAACTATACAGTTGTCTTTCAAAATAGAGTATATTTATTTCAATTATTAAATTAACGACATATTCATTAAAGTTTAAAGAGAGAGAGAGAGAGAGATTTAATTTTTTTGAATTATAGTAGGGAAGACACAACCACGATGAATATTATATACCATCATAACTAAAGGTTTTTATCATGGTAGTTAATAATTAAAAGTGAGGAAAGCAACAAGTCTTAAATTTCATTTATTAATACACGCTTGAGTTTAGGGTATTGGTGAGAAGAAGGAGAAACGCCCTTGAAAAGGAACGTGGTTTCCATAGGAATGACTGATTTCGTAAATCGAGACCGATCAATAACATAAAATATAATTCGTTAAAAAAGAATTTCAAAGCCATTCCTTGAATTCCGGGTTCAAGGTCTTCTTCTGAAAGTTATTTCGCAGGTTTTCGGTAGAGAATTTTTTGTTCGTTTGTTTGTTTGTATTGCTGTATGTAATTAAAGGAGAAATTGTATTGTACTGAATTGTTTCACTTTATCTTACTGCTTAGGTAGGAAAATGTAACTAACAACTTTTATCGTAATCCCCTCGTGTGTGTGTGTGTGTGTGTGTGTATCGGCATAATAATCTGCCTTGCTTATATTTTAAGATTAATTGCATAATGCAGAGAAAGAGGAAGAGATGACTTCCTGTCTTCTTAAGGCGATTGTCTTGATTTTCATTTAAAAAAAAAGTTTTTTTTAGAAATTAATGATTTGTTACATCTTATTTGGTTATTTAAAATACTCAATAGAAAATTAATGAATCCATTTTTCTTAGCCTAATATCAAAAATAGAATTCAATACTGAAAGTTGAAAACTCTAAAATTGTAATGTAAAAATAGAAATTTCTTGCGGAGTCCTAGATGTTCCCTCCTGAACTGAACACACTTCCATTTTCAACGGAAGAAATAGGAACATTCATATATTTCAAAGCAGGTCTGTTCAAAAATATAGAAAATAATTTTTCTATATTTCTCCGTCACAAAAAAGGGTTCACTATCTCCTGGTAGCGGTGGGCTCATTTTTTTTTTTTTTTTTTTTTTTTTTTTTTTTTTTGTAATACATGTGTTTGTGGTTTTTTTTACCTGCTTTTCCTCACTGATCCTTCCTTTCGTATACGTGAAGGTAGCTCATGTTGTTAAATAAAGGATGCTCCTTCATCATCCTGATTAGCTCCTTAAATATTAAGTAGAAAAATATTATAAATTCTGTCGATGTTCTAAATCGGTACTTGTCAACTTTACCAGTATCCATTCTGTTATATTTTTTCTACCATATCATTCCTTTTTCAAATTTCATTTTGATATATATATATATATATATATATATATATATATATATATATATATATATATATATATATATATATATATATATATATATATATATATATATATATATATATATAAAGCAACACTAAAAGATATCCTATAAACTTTAGTGGCACACCGTACATAATAGAATGGAACTGAATTAATAATTGTCAGTCAATTAATTGAGTCTACCGATACAGCATGATTGATTAATCGGTAATAGGCCAATTTGCTTATCGGTGAAACTATTATTTATATATATTTATATATATATATATATATATTTATATTTATATTTATATATTTATTATATATATATATATATATATTTATATATATATATATATATATTTATATATTTATATATTTATATATATATATTTATATATTTAGATTTATATTTAGAGAGAGAGAGAGAGAGAGAGAGAGAGAGAGAGAGAGAGAGAGAGAGAGAGAGAGAGAGAGAGAGAGAGAGAGAGAGAGAGAGAGAGAGAGAGAGAGAGAGAGAGAGAGAGAGAGAGAGAGAGAGAGAGAGAGAGAGAGAGAGAGAGAGAGAGAGAGAGAGAGAGAGAGAGAGAGAGAGAGAGAGAGAGAGAGAGAGAGAGAGAGAGAGAGAGAGAGAGAGAGAGAGAGAGAGAGAGAGAGAGAGAGAGAGAGAGAGAGAAGAGAGAACGTTCTTTATATATATATATATATATATATATATATATATATATATATATATATATATATATATATATATATATATATATATATATATATATATATATATATATATATATATATATATATATATATATATATATATATTATTTATTTTTTTTATTTTTTTTATTATTATTTTTATTAAATTTATTAATTATTATTATTATTATTATTATTATTATTATTATTATTATTATTATTATTATTATTATTATTTATTTATTTATTTAAAAAATGGAAATTAATTAAAATATAAATTTAAATTTCATTTTCTTTAAAATGACTGTCATTTTCAGCTTCGCAAGTTCTTACTGTTTAAATAAAATTTTGTTCGGCATTTTGAAGGGTATTCAGGCATAGACACCCCCCCCCCCCTCCCCACTCTTCTTCCACACACACATTTTTCTTGATTTTATTCTTTACTCCTGAATTGTAATGGGGTTGTTAGAGTTTGGACAGTATTATATAATTAGGCTATTATTATTATTATTATTATTATTATTATTATTATTATTATTAATTATTATATTATTATAATAATAATAATAATAATAATAATAATAATAATAATAATAATAATAATAATAATAATAATAAACTTAGCCTTGATAAAATGTATCTAAAGATTTTTTTTGTTAAAAATAATTGTATATATATATATATATATATATATATATATATATATATATATATATATATATATATATATATATATATATATATATATATATATATATATATATATATATATATATATATATATATAATGCAGCCACTTGAATAATGTACAATAGGTTGTTTATTATTGGTAACTTGTGTATGTTGTTTTGGTTAGTAATAATCTTAATGTCTTAACTGATACAAAAGAGTGACTAATTTGTTTGTATTTTGCATTATCCTAAGTGTTCGAGGTATTATTCCTTGCATCTTATCAAAGAATTGCCAGTGTCTCTTTTAGTTTCAATCGGTAAATGCTATTCCTTAAGTTTATTTTACAGTTAAAAACAGGAAAAAAATGTGTTGTGACGTCACAGCTGGTTTTTAAATTCGTTGTTTGAGTGTAAAGTTTTCTATTTCAACAGTGGGTATTTGTATTTGGTATAACTTTGAGTATTTTCAATTATAATACACTATTTGGATGTTCTCAATAACATTTTAAATTCATGTTTTTTTTTGTTTTTTTTTTTTTATAGTGTTTTTCTTTTGGTTTGGTTTTTATATTTCATAAATATTCTTACTTTTGTAGGCTTATATATATATATATATATATATATATATATATATATATATATATATATATATATATATATATATATATATATATATATATATATATATATATATATATATATATATATATATATATATATATATATTGCATGAGTGAATCTATGATTATGGTAGTTTTGGCTGACATAGTATCTGTTACGCTCCGGAAGCTTTGTTCATTGCTTTTATATGTCGTGGTTTGAGTACTTTTTTGACGGCGGGGGAAACATTGATTGACAGGGGGAAGCCTGATTTCTCAAATCGAAATGTATCCCCCAAATCTGTTTAAAAATCTAAGTATAAAATATTCTTGCAGATTTTTTTTTTTTTTTTTTTTTTTACTCTTTCGTTTTCCTTTTTTTCTTTGTGATTTGAAATTTTATTTTAATTTTATAGATATTTATATTGATTTTTATTATTATTATTATTATTATTATTATTATTCATATGATTTTATGGTGTGTGTGTCAATTTTTTATTGATGAAATTCTGTAACTGCGTTGCTGTGGATTCTGATTGGCAAAAATTATAACGCATTTTTCATTCCAACACCTGATTCCGGCTTTAATATACTCGTAACTCATTTTATTATTCTAATTTTCTCCAGGTGGGACAAGGATCGCTTTTTGAGGCCTAATGAAAGGATTAATGGGGGTAATATGTAAATATTGTTTGACACTATAGTGTAGATGTATATTATAAATTTATGATATTTTTGTCATGCATACTTGCTACTTTAAAATATTCAAATACTGAATTTAATATATTAAATGATAAAGATTTATAACTTTTGGCAATGCAATTCTAATCAGCTTTGAGGTCTTTTGTCAATTGTTAAGGCTTAGTCCCTGACCCAAGGTTTTATCTAACATGCATGAATATGGTAGATGAGAAGGAATTGAATTGAACGTCTGATTGTCCTTTATTTCCAGTGATTCACCTTTTCAAGGAAACTCTCTTAAGTCTGATTCACGCTTTAAGCAAATATTTATTGTCCTATTTTTGGTTATTAGATAAATTTAAAAGTGCAAATATATTTTTATTATTATTTCGCTTCATTTATATATATATATATATAAAAAATAATACTCCTGTTTAAACCTGTTCTGAACCTTGACATTTTGACCTTCTGAGAGAAGTTTATTTACTTGATTTTCATTCACAATATTCATCTTCATGCGTAGTAGAAAAATATTATTGCACCAGACAGGTTATCTGCACATGCCATTGATCTCGTCGGTTATTGTGCGAATTATATTTGTACAAGTATCGAAGTACACAAATAACTAAAAAAATTATAAAAGAAACAAAAAATTGCATATATATATATATATATATATATATATATATATATATATATATATATATATATATATATATATATATATATATATATATATATATATATATATATATATATATATATATATATATATATATATATATATATATATATATATATATATATTTCATGGTGAATAAATATTGTTTAAGATTTCTTATTAAAAGATAATTTCCGAAGTTTTATAAAAGAAAGCGAAATTGAATATCACTTTTATTGTTTAAAATCATAAAGCGTAATTAACCTTGTTTGTAAAAAACAACCTTGTCGAAATGTTAATTACTCTGAAATATTCAAAGTTAATGAAAAGATAACTATATATTAGTAAAGCTTACATCACACCATACCGGGTATATATATATATATATATATATATATATATATATATATATATATATATATATATATATATATATATATATATATATATATATATATATATATATATATATATATATATATATATATATATATATATATATATATATATATATATATTGGGTGATTTGGTTGTAAGGTCAGATTGTATTGGTTTTTTTCTCTTGTATTTCTTCTGATGAAAATTGAAATTATTTTGAAGGCATGACAGGTTCTGTGAGTTTGCCCCACGCTTGTGCAAGCGTGCGTACTTGCCCAAGATTGTCGGTGAGGGAGTGAGTTTCGTGTTTTAAAGATGATAGTTCAGTATGGGTTTTCTTATATTCTTATTTTTTTTATTTATTTTTTGTTTTAATCTTCCAATCTCCTCATTTTTTGGTCATTATATTTCATTATTATTATTATTATTATTATTATTATTATTATTATTAGTAGTAGTAGTATTAGTATTAGTAATAGTAGTAATAGTAGTAGTATATTATTATATTATAGTATATATATATATATATATATATATATATATATATATATATATATATATATATATATATATATATATATATATATATATATATATATATATATATATATATATATATATATATATATATATATATATATATATATATATATATATAAATTCATCATAAAACCTATAATGTTAAATTTTGGTTGATACGTTAGAGGTGGTTATTAATATTTGTAGTTGTGTAGTGATATGGTTGATGTGATTCACTTGTGTTATGGAAAACCTCGACTCTATTATAAAAAAACTTTTCTATCACTTTATTTAGCTTCCCTATTGTTTGAAGGCTGTTTGAAAGGTATATATATATATATATATATATATATATATATATATATATATATATATATATATATATATATATATATATATATATATATATATATATATATATATCAGTTAAAAATCTTGTTAAAGTTGGTTAAGAAAATAGTCTTGTTTTATTTAGATTTGAGTCAGTTTGTTTTTTTTTTTTTTTTATTTAATTTATTTATTTATTTGTTCACTTTAGTTTATATTTTATTGTTATTTTTATTTTTTTTTGTTTTGTTTCTTTTTTTTATTTTTTTTTTATTATTAATTTATTTTTTTTAATTATTTATTAATAAATATATATATATATATATATATATATATATATATATATATATATATATATATATATATATATATATATATATATATATATATATATATATATATATATATATATATATATATATAAGGATTGAGACAAAAAAAGTCTGAAGGCCAAGAAACCATTGGCTTTTTTGGAAAAGGTTTCTTTTTATTATTATTTGCTTTTAAGAACAAAATAAATTTAGGTATATTATTGAAAATAACAAGAATGTTATTACCATTGTTTGGTTTCTAATTGGTTGCTAACAAAATAAATTATTCTAAAATTTTTTTTTTTTTTTTTTCTTTTTTTTAAATCAAATTTTTAAATATCTTTATAACACACTAATTTTTCTGACTTCTTTTCCTACCTTATTTCTCAATTTGTACTAAACTGTACCGTAAGTTCTAAAGAACCCTTCAATTATGTCCGAGTTATCTTTACAGCTATGGAGAGTTTCAATCAAAGTGATAAATTCCTGCATTAGTGCTTCTGTTTCCATTATTTCGTACTTCTACCATTTCCCACCAGGTTTTTACTCTTCTCTTTAAAAGTGTCATTAATTAAATGATTTAAAACCCTTCAATTAAATTTGGTATAGCCGAAATAAAAGTAAAATTTTCAATATATATATATATATATATATATATATATATATATATATATATATATATATATATATATATATATATATATATATATATATATATATATATATATATATATATAATATATATATATATATATATATATATATTGTTAGTTTTAAATGTAGATTAACTTACATATTATAAATAAAATTTGTATTGAAGAGATAGTCAATGAAGCAGATATGTTTAGTACAATATAAACCTTTACGATTAACTTAAAAATCAAGAAATTTTTTATAGTTATTGTATTTAAATTTATTGATGGGGAATTATTTAATATGCAGTTCGAATTTCACAGTTTCAAGAATGCTTGCGTTTGCAATTTTTTTTTAGTGTAGCTTATGTTTAGAAATCTTTTAAAATCAAACAGTTATTGCACAATTATTGCATCAGCATTTTTCTCAGAAATATATATATATATATATATATATATATATATATATATATATATATATATATATATATATATATATATATATATATATATATATATATATATATATATAATATATATAATATATATATATATATATATATGAACCGACCGGGGCCCCGGCTAAAAATCAGGGAAAACCGGGGTTAAAATGGCAAATTATACTTGAGGGGACAGTCCAATTTTTTTAAAAATTTTCAGCCGATTCTCTTGAAATTTTCAGTGTATATAGCTTTTTTCCTGGTGAAAAAAAGTCCATTTCTAGCGTTTTTCTGAGTCTATAACTGCTAAAAAGTTTTTTTGAGGGGAAATTTGACCCTTTTCAAATGAATGGCGGGGCCAAACCACTTTTCGGAATAACTTGAAATTTGGATGTATATTCATAATTCTATTGGCAACGAAAACATGTAACAGACATTTGTTCCCAGAGTTATAGAAAAAATGTTATAAGCCCAAAACTGAACAACTATAGAAAAAAATCCACCTTTTAGGTCAATAAAATTTAAAACAAAGCTTTAACTATAACATTCCTTATTTTAGGAGAGTGCATAGAGGAGGGATGGGGCTACAAATTCTTCTCTATACTTTATTCGATGCGAGTCGTTTGGTTTCGAGATATAGCCTCTCAAAAAAGGTCCATTTTTGACCAAATTTTAAATATTTCTAAAGTTTGAGAGGCTATATCTCGCTTCAACCAAAAAGCATTTAATAATGCACTAAATAAAAATTGCAGCCCTGTCCCTTCTCTAAACAATTTCCAAAAAATAAAAAAAATAATAGGTAGCGTGTTTTTAAATAATTTTGGATGGGTACAAATTTATTTTTTTTTAAATTTCGTGCTCATATCTTTTTTTCTAGATGTGATATCAAAAATCTGTTCTCACCAATGCAAGAAATTGAGGCTAAGATTATTCAGTTAAATTTTCAGCTCATGTGAACCAGTGGTTTGACCCCACTATTCATTTTTTTTCAACTTTGTGTCCAAATAACTTTCAAACCGTTATAGACTCAGAAAAATGCTCAAAATCAACTCAGGAACTTTGGGAAAAAATGCATATTCCCTGAAAATTTCAGCTCAATCAGTCAAATAATAATAAAAAAAAAATTAAACAATATAAGAAAATTAAGATATTTCTTGTTTTTTTAAAATTTAGTTGAAATTTTTTTACTTGTACCACCCGGAGGTCCTCTTCTAATTTTCTGACTGCAGATGTTACATTTAGCTATTTCGAGCCT
>SEYY01024356.1:137500-142500 GCA_009176605.1 Armadillidium nasatum | reverse complement strand
CTTGGTCTTCCCGCCGGTCTCCTTCCTTCTGGTCTCCATTCCAGCATCTCTCTCAGTCTCTCTCCCTCCCCATTCTCTTCACGTGACCAAACCATCTCAGCTGGTTTCTTTCTATGCATTCAAAAATTGATTCCACCCCAAGTTTCTCTCTCACCAGTTCACTCCTCATTCTATCTCTCAGTGATATATATATATATATATATATATATATATATATATATATATATATATATATATATATATATATATATATATATATATATATATATATATATATATAATATATATATATATATAGATAGGTTAAGAGATGCTTAAAAATTGTTCTAAATTATAAAAATAGCTCACCTTAAATGGGTCCATTTCAGATTCATTCCCATCACCTTCAGTGCCTTGATGTGGAGGAGTAAAATTCGATGCAATATTACACTTTATTTCCTCCAATATCCTAGTCTTAACAGCTGGATACTTCCCCTCATTTAACCTATGTGCCACTCCGAGTTTGAAGTGAGGGTGCAGAGCTGTTGCCCTAAGTAAATCACAATCATCAAAAATCCTGCTGAACCTCGGTTCAAATCCCTTTTCTTTCCCTTTGTTTGGCTTTGGCTGCTTTAGTAAGTAGTTGACTAAGCTTTTGGCATAGTTAAGTTTTTTCACCTCTCGTTGCAATTCCACGTGATTGTCCTTGAGGAGGAAGAGGTTAGGCAATAGAATCCCCGCGTACGCATTCTTCTCATCCTGCAACATATGCAGCCTAACAGCAATAGGCGTAATTATTTCGATGTACTCGGCAATTACCTCCTTGTCAGTTTTATTAAATATTGGAAGACAAGGCTTTTGTTCCATGCAAATAAACCAATAAACAAAATAGTCAATAAACCATATATATATATATATATATATATATATATATATATATATATATATATATATATATATATATATATATATATATATATATATATATATATATATATATATATATATAAACAATATCTTTTATTATCGAGGACAATTTGATATTTCTTAAATATCGATATTTTTTTTATATGTCGGCATTCCTAGTTTAAGTATTAACTTTTAATTAGCAGAAAGAGTAATAAAATTTGGCTGAT
This sequence comes from Armadillidium nasatum, assembly GCA_009176605.1. Classification (NCBI taxonomy): domain Eukaryota; kingdom Metazoa; phylum Arthropoda; class Malacostraca; order Isopoda; family Armadillidiidae; genus Armadillidium; species Armadillidium nasatum. The sequence continues at coordinate 141,385 of SEYY01024356.1, read as the reverse complement.
TAAATAAGAAACTGAAATATAAGCCCAAAATTGTTTTTTTATTAAGAAAAATGATGAAGCGCAAATTGGTAAGCGCTAATTTCAAAAAACTTCCGCAAAAGCGCAAAATATTTTTTTAAGCGCAAATTTGCGCTTTTGCGCTCTTAAAAATTTGTTAAGCGCAAAATGCAAAAGCGCACATTTTCGAAATTTAGCGCAAAACGCAAAAGCGCAAAAAAAAAATTTTAAAGCGCAAATTGCGCTTTTGCGCTTTTGCGCTTCATTTTGCGCTTATGCCCACCTCTATATATATATATATATATATATATATATATATATATATATATATATATATATATATATATATATATATATATATATATATATATATATATATATATACGTATATATATATATATATATATATATATATATATATATATATATATATATATATATATATATATATATATATATATATATATATATATATATATATATATATATATATATATATATATATATATATATATATATATATATATATATATATATATATATATATATATATATATATATATATATATATATATATATATATATATATATATATATATATATATATATATATATATATATATATATATATATATATATATATATATATTTATCTATTTTATCTATAATTACCATAAAGATGTAAATCCGATAACGAGCGCTTTGATGTTTTGTCAGAGCTTAGAGTCAAATTTTAGTAAGTTTTTCGTTTCTGTTACATTACACCCATTTAGGGGCTCTACCCTCTCATGGAGACATTGTCGTATTAAGTCTAATGGCACAAAACCCATAACAACTTCATTTTAGGGATGTAAATATTGACTGAGGGTTGACCCGATCTTTCGAGAGTCGATCGTTTTTCAATTTCAGAATGTCTGCTTTGCTTATGTTTATTATTATTATTATTATTATTATTATTATTATTATTATTATTATTATTATTATTATTATTATTATTATTATTACACTGGGGAACAAATTTCAATTTTTTGTTTTTTGAGTTAGATTCGACACTAAATTCATAGGTAATTTGTGTGCGCTGAGGACGAATTTTTACTAGGTTTCGTTCTATCAGGTCTTGATGTTGCTCAACACCATTCATTCCTCCTTCCTATTCATTAAAAGGCATTTTCTCAATACTTCCGAAATCTTTTGCAACTAGAATATTATCTAGATATTTGTACCTATCGTTATGAGTATTTTTGTATTATGTCTATTTTTATATGCAACGCTCAAAAAATATTTTTACTGGGATAATTTTTTAACCCATTTTAATATATTTGTTGGATTAGAAATGGTTAATTTTCTGCTAGGACAACAAGGAGGGAATATTTTCCTGCTTCCTTTGCTTTATGAAACAGCAGAGTCATGGCAGAACATTAATTCGAAGTTCACTTACCTTTGGAGAATAAAATGTAATTAAATGACCTTTAGTGAGCATTGATAAAAAAATCGCATTTTCTCCTCTGTATATCAAACTAGGCCTCATTAAACAATATGTAAAAGCTTGAGATACGAACAGTGAGTGTTTTGAATTCATAATTTTAAAATTAACAAATTTGTTATGAAAAAATCAAGGAGGAAATTTTCGACGACCCACAAATATGAACATTAATTATTAAAAGACAGCAATTTTCCTAATGTTCTGGTTCTTATTCGTAGAGTTGGTAGAAAACATTTTAGTCAATTATAAAGCAAATAACCACGAGGAAATCTTTAATAAAAAAAAAAAAAAATCTTTTAAGAGATTGCAAAGAGTTTGGTTGCATTAAAATGCATATTTTAAATAGCCACGTGCTTGAGGGCGCCGGTTCGATCCCACTTCGGGATCCTAGGTATATACTACCTAGAAAAGTTCCTCTCCTCGAATAGGGCAATGCCCGTGAGATGTGAACTTTTTATAAAAAAAAAAAAAAAAAAAAAAAAAAAAAAAAATAGCCATCTAGACCAATATTCAAGTAATTTAAATGGTGTAAGTAACGAACAAGGGAAGAGATTCCACCAAAATATCAAGATTATAGAAGTACGGTACCAAGGGCATTGTGATTCCAGCATGATGGCTGATTACTGCTGGTGCTTGCAAAGAGACCTGCCATCAAAAAAGTAAATACGTAGAAAGTCGTACACAAAATAAAATTTTTGCCACAGTGAAGGTATATATATATATATATATATATATATATATATATATATATATATATATATATATATATATATATATATATATATATATATATATATATATATATATATATATATATATATATATATATATATATATATATATATATATTTTAAAGTAATTTCTAACGTTAGTACGTAATTGTAATTTGAACTGCTTATAGTGGAAAAACTTTGAAAAATTTCTTAACACATGACTTACTATTTTTGTCCTATTTTGAAAAGTCTTGAACATGGCCCATAAACTGTTCATAAGAATCGGGACCTGATAGAGCCAAACCGAGTTGGAATTCGTATTCAGCGTACTCAAAATCCCTAGATTCATGTGTCAGATATCATTCAATAAAGTACATATTATCCAGTGTTATTATTATTATTATTATTATTATTATTATTATTATTATTATTATTATTATTATTATTATTATTATTATTCATTTAATTTTTAGTGTTTGCATTTTTGTAGATAAATTAAAAACCCATTCAGTTTTTCCAGTCAGTTCGTCCATTTTTTATTTTTATCACTGGTCTTTAATTATTGCTATCTGTTTAATATATATATATATATATATATATATATATATATATATATATATATATATATATATATATATATATATATATATATATATATATATATATATATATATATATATATATATATGGCTTAGGTGTAGATTGTTTTTGACTTTCGATATTTTTCGATATTTTTTAAATCGATATTTTTTTTATGTCGATATTTTATTTTAATCGATATTTTATATTTTTATACCTATAATTTTCGTTACAACAAATTTCAGTTTACCTTTGACTGTCATTGTTGTTATATTAATAATATATATATATTATATATATATTATATATATATATATATATATATATATATATATATATATATATATATATATATATATATATATATATATATATATATATATATATATATATATATATATATATATATATATATATATATATATATATATATATATATTTTATTTGTGATGTAATACGGTCCTAGGCTAGTATGTCGTGCCAACGTTCTTGTGTAAGTAGGTTAGGCCTCTTTTACGGCAACTTCGGTAGTTCAGGTTTTGATAAGTCGAATTAGGTTCTGCTACAAAAATAAGTAATAATAATTGTGTGTATGTCTGGTGTAATAGCCTCTAATTCTCGCCAACGTTCTTGTTTAGGTTAGGCCTCTTCGATATTTTCGATTATCGATATTTTCTGACAATCGAAAGTCAGAAACAATCTACATCTTTACCTATATATATATATATATATATATATATATATATATATATATATATATATATATATATATATATATATATATATATATATATATATATATATATATATATATATATATATATATATTAGTGATGGGACGATTAATCGTCATTCTGCAAAATCGGCATATTTTTCTCAATCGTCATCATTAAATTTTTGCCGATTATTTTGCTGATTAATTTACTTCATTGGGTAATAAAATCTCTGCTCCACCCTTTTTTTTAAAGCGAAAGTCTGTTTAGTAGTGGGTGGGGGGGGGGCATATATACACTCCAAGACGAAATCGAATTACCCCAGGAATTGGGTAAAAGGTTCTTTTTGCATATAATTTAAAATACTAGAATTTTTCATGTCGGTCTATGACTCTGTTCA